>MQRK01248166.1:15596-36602 GCA_001938485.1 Girardia tigrina
CAGCGCAGACTTCTTTCAATTCTTTTTTAATTTGACTTCGGTAGGTTTTAATCAATGGAAGTCGAGAAGGATCTTTTTGTTCGATGCTACTCATTATCCTCCATGATGCTCTCCGACTTTCGATTACGTTTTTATATGCTACGGATAATAAGTTACGCTCTTCCATGTTCAATTCGCCGGTCATTTTAGCGACATATCTCATCGCATCAACCATTTCATCATATCTTTCAGCCTGTTCAGCTAATTTAGCTCTATACACTTTCGTTTCTCTATCGGCCATTTCGTTTATCAATTTATTCTTTTTTTTTAATTGAAAATCAAACTTGACAAAAATAAAATCAACTTTTATTTCATGAAACTCTTTTACCGTTCCAAATTGGATGCAGAGAAAAAATTGAAAATTGTTAATTGTTTTTAAAAATTGGAATTGTGAGAAAGTCACATACATTTTTCAAAAAAAATTATAAACACACAGACATAACAAACACACACGCACTTTATCCATTTACATTTACATTCAACACAAACATGCAAACATTCACACAAACAAACAAAGACACACTTACACAGTGGCAGAGAAATAATTTTCCATTTCATTCCATATGAGGCTCACCACTTCAATAATTTCCAAATTGACCAATATTCCAATTTGATTTCAAACAAAAATAAAAAATGAATGAATGAGGCTCACAATTCGAATGAAATTGCATAATTTGACCTCATTTAAATCGATCGATTACCACGAACATTTTCCTTCTCTTTAAAAATTCGAGAATTTCAATAAAGAAACTATGAAATTCGGCAATAAAAAAATACTAAATATCTGTCTCTTATTTAATTGTTTCCACATTCAGATACCCATTTATTTAATTTAATTAATCTATTTAATTTATTTAACTATTTTTAATTATTAATTTTATTTATTTTTTTCGTTTATTTAATTTAATTAATTTATTTTCTTTTAATTTAATAATTTAATTATATTTTTATTTATATACTGAGACTGGCAAAAATGTTCGGTCAAAATTGGCAATTCTCCGTTCCAGACATCAAAATTAATAATAACGAAAAATGATTGAAAATTGATTATGATGGATTTGTAAATAATTGTTATAAAATTGTTTAATGAATAAATTCATTTCGTTCCTATTATTATTTTTTTTGATTTGTCTGAGTTTCCTGGTGTATCCTTGTTATACCCATTGTTTTGACAATGTTGATTTATGAGTATTTTGGTCGGAATACTTTTTGTTAGCACATCCTTAACGGATGGTTTTAGTTGTGAATCTTTTTTCTGTTATTTGTGTGTGCTTATTTGTTAATTTAGTAATGTTCATGTGGTTGACTTCCGAATATGTTAGATTTTCTCTGGTTTCTGTTGTCTTTTTGCGCTGTTTCAGTATTTTTATTGGTGACTAAATTTCTTTTGTAGTTATTTTTGATTTTTGAATTGTAAAAGGTGCGAAATTTTGTTTTGTAAATATTATTTTTGTGTTTGAAAGAGCAAGGGTACTGGCATTTGAGTGCGTTGTTATTGAATGTAGTGTGATACCAGCAATTTTTCTTTTTATCTTCTATTGGTTTTTCTTCAACCTTTTTGTAATTTCCTTTTTCTTCTTTTATAAATGTGGTAATTCTCTCCTTAAGATATCATTTCAGACCCGAAATTTTTATATATAAAATTTTATTTTCATTTTCTATTTTTTTAATCTTCTGTAACAAATATTCTACTATATGTGTATTTGTATTTCCCGTTTGGTTTTTAATTTGTACTTCAATATTATTAGATTATTCATCCAGTTTTTTATGGATTGAATGTTTTTAGAATTGCGATTTCTGTGATTTGTTTGTTAGAAAACTGATATGATTGATGTAGTTCGGTATTATGGTTTTTTGAGTATTTGAGTGTGGTACTGTGTTTACATAGTTATTATAGTTGAATGTCGATGATCTAATTTTATAAGGTGGCATCTATATTTATTTACTTTTTTAATCGTAGATTGTTGTGTCATGTTGTTTTGCGGGTTCTTTGACTTCTGACATCAATTTTTGAGAAAGGAATGTATCCTCAATCTGTCGAAAAAAATAATTCCAGGAACGAAATGAATCTATTCAATTGTTGAGGACAGAAGATGTCCTAAATCTGCCGAAAAAAATTATTCCTGGAACGAAATGAATTTATTCATTAAACAATTTTATAACAATTATTTTGTAAGGGTGACCGTACTTGACTAAAATATATCTCACGATATAAATAACTAGTTCGGTGATTAACAAAAATAAAAACAAAATAAAATTTTCTCAAACAAAATATATTAAACCTACAATCACAAAAAAGTAAAATAATACAAATTCGTCAATGTTTTACCAACAACAACAAAAATGTCACTTTAGGAAAATCCGAATAAATTCGGGAAAGCGAATTCAAAGTCTTTAACTGTTCGTCGTCAAGTATTTTTTCTTTTAATTTTTTTTTATTTTTGTTAATCACCCAACTAAATTAATCAAATTTAATTCCTTTGATTAGTTTAGTTATTTATATGGTGAGATATATTTTATTCAAGTACAGTCCCCCTTACAAAACTGGAGTCAGAGACAAAGGAACCCAACAATAAAACACACTCACAGACAACATATAACACAATATACATAATAATAATGCTCAGACAAAAAAAATATTCAAAAAAATACAATTCCGAAACAAAGCCCTTATAAATCAAACAATCAAGATATACCAAAATCACAAAACAAACTCAACAACTTCAATGATACAAATAACAATTCAAAATACAAAAGCACATACACACAAAGAACCAATAAAACTATTAAATACACATATCAGAGTATTTTAATGACGACAACAACACCCCCATTACATGGTTCACACAGCAATCAATTTAGTACACCTCGAGAACGTCCACGAAGAACATGAAATCAGCTGTGCCATCATTATGAAATTACCAGCACAAATAATTAAACAAATAACTAACGAAATTGAACAACTTTAAAAATCAAAGATCCCACTCGATTTACTAAGAAAAACACTAAATGAAAAATTTACAAATATCAACAGAAATATCCTAAATCGTTGTATTGAAAATAGATATTTAGGCTACCGAAAACCCTCATAAATTTACAGAAGCCTAAAACAAAAACTAAATCAAATAGAAAAAAATTCAGAATTCACGAAAACATTCTTTTTAAGATCGTTACCAGACAACATTAGAATTCAATTAGCAACAGCAACAACAGATTCCGGAGAAGAACTAGCAACACTTGCAGACAAATTATACGCAGAAACAAATCACGAAATTAATCATATCTATAACAAGAACCAAAAAGAAACAAACGAAAATCAAAATATTCTAATAGAAATCAACAAGCAACTTGAAAAATTCAACAATCAATTCATAAACCTTTAAAACAGCTTAAGGAACCTCGAAATAAATACAAACAAACCAACCCATAAACAAAAAACGATAGATAGAAAAATGAACACAAACACCACATCAAACGAAAACAAAAACGGATTATGCTGGTATCACGAAAAATTCGGTGTTGTAAAAAATTTGTTGAAAAAAAAGAAAGTGTTGTTGAAAAATTCAGAGCCCTTGTAAATATAACAATTTAAACCAAGAAAGTCACCTTCCTCAGCACCAAGGATAGGCGACATCTAAACCACTTTCAAGGTGCAACCAAAAAACCAAAATTTCAGTTTGTTAGTTGATACAGGTTCTATCGTTTCAGTGTTTCCAGTTAATACAGTTAATATTCGACCAATAAATAGTCATAACCAACCACTTTTCGCAGCCAACGGCACAAAAATCAAAACTTTCGGTACTAAAAACATAAACCTTACCATTAATGAACAAAGTTATAAATGGACTTTCATCATAGCAGATATAACAAATCCGATATTAGGAGCAGATTTTTTAAGTCATTATAACTTTTTAGTGGACAGTAAAAAAAAATTACACGACCAAAACTTCAAAACATCAACAAATTTAATTAGAAATCAAAGCAATGCAATCAGAACAATTTTCACTCACAGAAACCTGAAAACAAATTTTTCAATGACAACCATGTAATAAAGGGTAAAAACAAAAAATACAATCCATTTAACAAATCAGACATCAATTTACACAACAAAGCAAACACAACAAACCGATACACTCATACAAACAAAATAAACTCATATGATAAAATTAATAAAACTTTTGAAAGAAGGATATTTCAAAACTCTGGAAAAGATTACCACAAACCAATATTAACATTAAACGACCTCATGAGCAAACATAGTAAATGCGCACTAATAAGAAATGACCAAGAGAAAAATTCCAAAGAAAATATTGAAATTCCAACATTAAGAAATGAAGATCAAAAATCCTCGAAAAAACAGTCAACAGAAATTTCAAGCTAGAACGGTTAGAACCCATCTCAAAAATGAAGAATGTATCCTCAATCGGTCGAAAAAAATAATTCCAGGAACGAAATGAATCTATTCAATTGTTGAGGACAGAAAATGTCCTAAATCTGTCGAAAAAAATAATTCCAGGAACGAAATGAATTTATTCATTAAACAATTAAATAACAATTATTTACAAATCCATCATAATCAATTTTCAATCATTTTCGTTATTATTAATTTTGATGTCCATAATAAGTAGGGCACTACATGTATATACCCTGTTTTATGGTTATAAGGTACCACTGCTTACTTAGGTGTCACCTTATTAAATTTTTTATTCGACCACAAAGAAAGTGTGCCATAGAGAGGAAAAGGTGATAGTTGGTGGCGCAAGATCCGGACTATACGCTAGGCGTGGAAGAAGTTCAAAGGCGTCGAGACTTTTGATTTTTTCCTTTGTTTGTTTGGCGGTTGGCGGTTTTGCATTGTCCTGTTGTAGAAGAACTCGCTTTCTATTGATCAAAGCGGAGTATTTCTCGCCAAGTGTCTCATACATTCGATCAAGTTGGGCGCAGTAAAGGTTAGTGTCGATGGTACGACCATTTGGAACCAGCTCGAAGTGAATCACGCCTTCGAAATTTCACCAAACACACAAAAGTGCCTTCCTTGAGAAGCAATCTCGTTTCTCTACCGTTCTCGCCATTTGTCCGAGGTCCAACCATTGATTTTGTTGGTCTGGATTACTGAAGTAAACTCACGTTTCATCGCAAGTTACAATTCGACGGATGAAACGGTCATCGCGCGGATTTTCAAGCAATTTTTGACAAGTTTCGAAACGCTTTTCGGCTTGAATTTGTGTTAATTCATGAGGCACTTCTCGACATCGTCTATTAACCTTGCCAAGAGCGTGAAGGTGTTGTACAATGGATGTTTGAGTAATATCGAGTTTGGTCGATAATCTGCGAGTACTTATTGACGGATTTGTCTCAACGGCTTCACGAATTGCTCCGGAATCTACGGTGATAGGTTGGCCTGAACGTGCATTGTCTCCGAGGTCAATGTGGCATTTTGAACCAACTTCGCATATCTTCTTTGTTGCTGCAGTTGCGTTTAAGCCCTGTTTCCAGTAATGGCGTAAAAGAACACGAATTTCAAAATTTTCCATGATTTTTCTAAAAGACCATAAAAATTATATTAACGACTAATTAGAAGTTTTAATATATATTGTGATAGAACAGTTCAAGAGCTTTAAAAACATATAACACCTGTATATAAAATATCTTTATTTGGTAATAAGAAACAATTGAACAAAAAGACGTAGAAAATTCGAAAAGACTTTTGGTTCACCCTAATAATTATCATTATTTAAAACAAATTAAAATCAATATTATTTAAGAAATACATTTTTTTCAAAATGTTTTAATAAAAATTAACAGAAAAAAAACACAAGAATTACGATAAATGAATTATTGAGAATTATGTTAGGATCATCAGATCAAAAAACATTTTTTAGTACATTCAAAATAAAAAGAATTTTAGTATTTGTATAATTATTAATATAAATACTGTCATTATCATTATTAATATTACTTGCAAAATATTTCAACAAGAAAAAATATTTTTAAAATACATTGTTATTAATTTCGACGGATCAACCTTTATCATCAGACATAATTAACTATATATTGACATGTTTAAACTATCCCATGTATGTGGCGTCACACACTTTACATTGATAATGAAACACTAAATCAGAATATTAAACAGTTTTACTCATCGATTTATTGCTGAACAAAGTTCCTATCTTTTATGATTCTGACTCAATTTTTATATTGAATATATTATATTCATCATATTTCATAATAGAGGTTATGAATTTTCTGAATCCTTTAGAGTAGGGAACAATCAAAACAAACCAAAATTTTCATAATTAGTAATATCTATCTGATCATGAATGCTTATCATATCAGACTCAATGTAATGCATGTGACTCCGCAAACATTGGACAGATTGGTCGTCATCTTAGTAAACGAATCCAGGAACTTAATCGAAGAGAAAGTAAAAGTAATAACATTGTTTAAATATTAGGTTTTTTAAAAAATAATGTCATTTTTTAACCTCAATCTATAAAGACAAATATCTCAGCGTAGAATCAACTTTATTATTATTAAATAAAATTCGTTAGCATTAATACACTTTTGCTAACGTTGCACAAATTTATTTATAACGGTTCCATAAAATTCTGGCTTTCTGGAGACGATGAAATCGTTAAAGGTAATTTTAGCATCCTCTTGATTTTTGAAGTATTTCTCCTGGAGGAAAATGTCAAGATGTTTGAGAAAGTGTAATCAGTAGGCGAGAAATCAGATGTGTATGTTGGATGACTCAAAGTTTCGTAACCAAGTTCTTTCAACAGTTGCATTGCCAGACGTGCGATGTGGCCGAGCGTTGTCATGGAGAAGAATAGGCCCCTTCCTATTGACTAATGCGAGTTTGTGTTTCATTTTGACAATTTCCTGACAGTATCTCTCTGCCATAATTGTTTTTCCTGGATTTAGGAAGCTATGGTGAATAACAGCGGCTGCAGACCCCCAAACAGTCACCATCATTTTTTTTGGTACACATTCGGTCTTGAAAAGGGTTGCGAAGCTTGATCATGGTCCAACCATTGAGAAGAACGTCTCCAATTGCGTGTGACGCCGCAAACATTGGACAGATTGGTCGTAATCTTAGTAAACGTATGGAATCCATTTATCCAGTTTTTTTAGACTTCCCGATGTCACACAGATGGTTTGACACCTAGTTCCTCTGCAAGCTGTTGAACTGTTGTTCGTGGATTTGCTTCTAGTAGAGCCTTCAAATTTTTATTTACAATAGCAGCTTTCCGTCCACGGCTATCATCATCTTTGAGGGTCTCATCTCCTTAAAAGTTTTTGAACCAACGTTGTAACATGTGTTCGATTGTGGATTCATCGCCTAATGCACCGTTGATAATTCGGGTGGCCCCCGATGCTTTATGGCCAAGTTTGAATTCATATAAAAAATTGCTCGTAATTGCGCTTTTTGCATATTGACAACTATTTAAATAAACACTATTTGAAAGTTAATATTTAAACAAAGTATCGCAGAAATATAGAGCTTTTCAAAAGCTTTAAAATTATTTACAAAACATAAATAAATGATAAAGATTTATTTCAAAACATGATCAAAAATCAGGACCATGCAAAAAATGACATTATTTTTTAAACATCCTAATAGTAAAGTTGATTTAAGTAATTTTATGGATTAAACTCTCTAAAAATCCTTAATTCAATATATCAATTATATATAATTTATAACATATCAATTAATTTGTAATAGAAAAATCCATTATTTTTATTGCAAATAATTTTACAAAATACATAAAAAAACATGAAGAAAAATTCTTTTCAGCATCTCTATTAATATAATCATTTTTGTTGATACAAATATGTATGAAATATGTTTTAAAATACTGATAAAATATTTATTTTGAGTTCTAACTTTGAAAAATTAAGTGTCGAGGGAAATCAAGAAATAAACGTTATTTGTTTGACAATTACAATAATAAATTATTGGATTGTCAGTAAGGTTTTAAATGGTTATTTTTATTTATATAAAATATTATATTTTTATATCAAATATTATATATAAATATATAAATATATATATACATGAAAAACAATGATAAATAGAGTTTTATTTTTTTGTTTATGAAAAAAAGACAATTATTGAAAACCAATATTTACACTCATCGAAAATATATAAACTACTCAGAGTTTCGGTAAACAAATTGGGGACATTTTTGCATTGTTCGTTTGTTTCAATATTGACACAAATGAAAGATTAAATAAGCAAAATTTGAACTAAAATATATATAATTTTTCATTAGAAATTAATTACCCTTGAGAATTTGTTTCTTTTAAAACTATAGTCTGTGCCATTTGTTCGGTTTGTAGTTTTTAAGGACTTTTTTGAGACACTTGTTCAGAAGAAGTCGATTTTCTTTTACTTCAGAAGAATTTAGAAAATCCAGGAGGAGACTTGTGGATAAGAAGGAATAGCTTTACATTATAAAAGGCAAAATATATTAAAAAAAATTTAAGACTTATATTAATAAATTTTATGTCAAAGTAATTTATTTTATATTTTTGAGAAAAAGTAAATATTTTATAAAATTATAACTCTTTTTATTCTATTTAATCTCTTTTTTTATTCAATATATTTTTTAAAAAAATTTATTTTATAGAATAAACTTGTAAGGGTATTTGTAGTATTACGTCTAGTAATAATTAATGTCATTTTAAAAACTATTTGAAACAAATTTATTTAAACAAACAAAAGAATTTAATCAGCAATGTTGTCACCTTTTTTCAGTTACTTGTGCCCAAGGTTCAGGTAAAATCTTAATACCTCTGTTATAAAATTCTTGTGATTTAGATTCAAAAAATTCTGTAAAGGCGTTTTTGATATACTCTTCATTTTCGAAATTTTTTTCCACTAAGAAAATGTTACAATGAACGAAACAAATGATAATCGGATGAACAATATCTGGAGAATATGATGGTTGTGGTAGAACTTCCAACCACACCAGGTGTATTTTATCCGCATGAATCTTGTGGTATTTGGTTTTGCGTTACCATGATGAAGAATTACTCCCTCTGATTAATCAGCGTAGGTTCATTTTTTCTCAAGGTTTTCCAATTTGGCATTATACTTTCCACTTGTAATAGTTTGGTTGTTTGGTAAGATTTCAAAATGAAAAATACCTTTAAAATTCCACCAAACACACAACATCTCTTTTTTCGCATGCAAGTCAGGCTTTGGCGTGGGTTTCGCTGATTTGATTTTGTCCAACCATTGAGGTCGTCTCTTCTGATCAACATAAAGCACCAATTTTTCATCACCGGTAACAATTTGCTATAAAAACTTCAATCTGTCTTAACGAAAGAGGAGTGAACTACAGATTGAAACTTTTTGTTTGTGGTTAACTCATACATAACCCACTTTCAAACCTTGAACACCTTACCAAGTAACAGCAATTGATTGCAAAGAGTTTTTGCAAACAATCTAAAGGTGTCGCAAGCTATTGTTGCATAATTTCTAGATTTGTATTCACAAGAGCCTCAAGTGCTTCCTGGTCAAAATTAGACACACGGCCTCAACCATTCTCGTCATTCAACTTTTTCAGCATTTTCTGACACAAACTGTATCTTGATCAAAAGCACTGGATATATTTTAGCAGCATCATTTGATTTTCTTGATAACTGGAACTTGTAAAGCATCCAATGCCTCATAAACTCTTCATCTGCCTTCCTTTACCACCTACATCGTAAAACATTCAACAGTTAAAACACAAAATATTTGCAATAAACTTTGTTAATTAAGCTTTACACTTTTTGATATACCACACTTTTGTATTTACCGCAGGTTTGTAGGTTATATTGATGCATTTAAACGAGGATCAAATAAATGACATTAATGATTACTAGACCTAATATATTTAAGGTATTGAAATGTAATCATTGCATCATCATTACATCATTAAAAACTCTCAATAAAGTTATTGATTGTGCATATCAAATGTTAACTTTCCGATCTTATATAAAACGATTCACATGTCACTGTCTCCCCATAAATTTTAAATTGAGTGCATAGAATTTTAAAGAAACAGTATTTTTCAGTATAAAGATAAATAAAATCGATTTAAGTAATCACTTCAGAGAGGATTTGTCAGGAGCACAACATTGAATATCTTTTCCACAATGACTGCTTTAATGAAGAACTTGATTGCTTGTTCATTTTTTGAGTTTTTAATTTTAATTTGAACAGTTAAGTTTTATCGAGGTGATTTTCAACAGAATCCATGAATTCGACTGTACTACATAACACTAGTCTTTTTTCATTATTAATAAAACACTTATTATCACGGAGATGTATTTTCCCAGGAACAAATTTGGTCAGTGAAATTTTCGGATCTCGAATTTTATCAAGTGAGTTCTGCTTTGTGGGGCTATTGTTTTTATGAATCTTCCACAATTTTCGGCGGTCAACCCCAAAGAAGGCGAAAAAAGATTTTGCTGGTTAAGGACTGAAATATTGAGTGTCCGCCTGAGCCCTCTCCTCGATGATAGCATTTACTGCAATGTTCCTACGCCCAGGAATTCCAGACCGAGATCGCAATACCGCAGTCACGTAACTGTGCGCACTCTTTTATCACCAATTGTATCTGTTGTCTTTTTGTATAATTCGGTTCGATATTTCTCTTTTATCCTACTAATAAGAATGTTAAGAAAAGAAATTTTGTGATTTGCTTCTGATTCTGTAAGGAATTTTTATTAATAAAATGACTTTTTATTTAAGAACGATTTACAAATAAATTATTTACAAAAGACATTTCTTAAACATTAAACGTTACTTAAAACTGATGAAAAAAAATAATTTATATTTTTTCATTGTTAATAATGTTTCTTTTTTTCCTAATAAGAATCATTTGAAAATCAAATATTAATAAACTTTGAGAATACTTGAAAATTGGATTTAAATTTTCCAAACTATTACTTTCGTTTGAATAGTCATAAATAGATCGAGATGATAAAATTATTTCTGTTTCCTAATGATTATATTATAATGATCGGAGAGATTGTATCATTTTTGATATTATATTTCAATTTCAATTAGCTGCTTTAATATATTGTAAAAGATTTGAGAAATATTATTTCATACTTTTACTTTTTTTTATAAATTCAATCATTTGTTAAACACTTGGCCTCCTTTTAGGTTCCAGAAGCTTCTCATCATTTGATCAACACGTGTATAGATAAACTAAAAACAGAGTCCAAATTTATTTTCATAATATATTTTAAATTTTTCAAAACGGTATAATCATTTAAAAATATTTAATATTATTTATTGAGTTTAAATTCATCAAAATTAAGTTCGGTTTTCTAGTTTTTCTTTATTGTCGAAATTGTCTTAAATCTCTAAATTTTATCAATTATATTTGAAATTAAAGATAACGATCTGTTAATTAAATATTTTTAATTTAAAAATAAACACGGAAAACATATTAAAACTATTATTTTATAAAAAATAAAAAACGAAAACTTTTCTTAAAAAGAGTTGATGAATATCTTGAAATAATATTTAGAAAATAAAATAAATATTTTTAATGCTTTTGATTTCAATTTTCCTTTCCTTAATTTACTTCCTCTAGATTGATCTTGAATTTCTATAAAAAAATTAATATATAAATATATTAATTTATGTAGTGTTTAAATTAATTTATATAGTAAAATTAAATTAAATTAAATTAATTTTTTTAAATTAATTTAAATTAATTTAAATAGGAAATTTTTTTACAATTTAAAAAGTAAGTGAGTTCAATTAACTTATATTCTTCAGTATGTGATCGTAAATAAATAATGTGAGGAATATGGGGTTTGTAATTGTTTTTTGTAGTGTTTGCATGTTTAAATGTTGTGTATTGATCTGGGATTCTGCTTCTGCTCATCAGATGGATGATCAATATTTTAATTCTTATAATATGAAACTAATTTATTTATATCTAGATTTAATATCCTAATTTTTAATTTTTATTATTGCAACTTTTAAATAATTTTAATGATTTTATTTTTGTAAATTTTTAAATAATTAAAATCAAATTAATGTTTAAAAATGACTACAAAAATATTTTATTTCAGTCAATAAAATTTAAATTAAATATTTTTAAATAAAATAATCTTCTCAAGTATAGTTCAGATTATGATGGGAGATATTGAAAATTGAGTGATGGAATCTAGTGAAAGCCTTACTGTTGATCATCATAAAGATGATAAAAATGTGAATGTAATAAATGTTCTGTCAAATTAACTAATGTAATTATACTTGCGATTTTAATTGAACAACATTTTCCTCGCCTGAGCTTTTATGGAGCATTTCGTGAAGAAATTATAATTATGTGTATATATTATATGTATTATGTATGTATAATATATATGCATTACTTTAATTATTTATATATCTATATAATTTTTTAAATCATCTGAACTTTAAGAACAAAAGTTTTTAAAATGTATATATTTATTTGGAAATTTAAATAATTAAAATTCAATATTATTTTCCTGTCTTTTAAAGTTAAGCCTCTCGATTCTCACTGGCCAACACTTATTTTGAATGTCTCATTGATCCATCTATAGAATAAGATCAAAATAAGTTTGTTTTTGTACATTTGTTTCAAAAACCAGTTTCAGTAAAATTTGTAAAAGGTTAATAAATATGACCCCTTTGCTTCGTTCAAGTAATCTAAATAAATAGAAGCTAAATTCGTAAAAATTCACCTTTAGTAGTTTGATTTATTTTGAACTTGATTCTTAAAGATCATTACCATTGTTTTAGTCTTTCCTTGAATATAAAAAAATTAAAAGATTATAAAGATTTACTTTTCTTAATCAAAATATCATTTGTGTGACATTTATTCAAAATAATATTAACAATAAGGATACATATAAGAATAATCAGAGGAAGTGGAAGTAAAAAAAGAACAAATATAGCAAATGAAGCACTACAACTCACATTGCTATGTACTTAACCAAAGCAAAACCGAAAATTAAAGGTTTAAAATTAAGACCAGCAGTCACTCCAGAGGAAGAGAAACAAATATATAAAACCAGTAACTGGATTACAGAACCTGATTAAGAAGATTTGTGTGTGGGAGGCAGAGTCCCTAAATATCTGACACGATTTGGCAGCCAGAGAAATATTAAAATGAACGTTAAAAGATGGAAAATAAAAGAAACACTGCAAAAGGAATATATAATTATAAAAGACGATTCAGAATTTGTCACTTCTAATTAGAAAGTCGAAGAGATTCTGCAGACAGGGAGTCGTGAGCTCCTTTTTGATAAGCTTAATAGAATGGGACATTCGCAGATGATTAACAACACCGAAAAAATGGGAGAATCAAATATACTTAAAAGAATACTTACTATTACTTATTACTTACTAATACTTATATTCATTGTTTTAAGGTAAAAATAAAAACAGTATAATTTATTGTTTGAAACAAATAAAAACTAACAAATGAGGTTGTCGTTCCTCTTCCTTACTGCATAGGATTCGTACCAGTAGTATAGAACCGGAAAAAGTTTTGAAGTACTCAGAAATTAATAAAAATGGACAGGGAAATGATTAAAAGTTTTAATATAACGCAAAAGTACACAATTCAAATTTGATGATAGCAATTAATAAAGATATGAAGATAAATATAACCGCATTTAGTATTTCATCATATAATAACTATTTATTAAAATTTCGAGCCTTTTTCACTCAGAATTTATCATTTGTTTCCATGAATGATGGGGAATTTTGGATCGAAATTGATGAATTTGATAGCATAATTTCTCAACATTGGAGGTAATGACATTTTTGGAGATAAAGGACGTTCTTTTAAATCCCAAAGATTTTCTATGCAATCAAGATCAATGGTTCTTGGAGGCCATTGAATGATATAATCATGAAAACGGACTTCATGAAACTCGTTTTGAACTATTTGACTACAGTGAATTTCACTGTTTTTTAGAAAAATTCTGAAATTTCAAATCTAAAATATTTGAATGGAAGTAAAAGAAAATTTTCTAATGCTTCAATGAATGAAAACTAATTTACTCGTCCAAAAAAGATTGAATAAAGCCGATTCCAAGGAATTGACTCATAACATAATTGGCTTATCACTACACCTTCACTCTGACGATCACCTAATTGAGGAATGGCCTGGGTCACCTGTAGACTCTAATCAATCGAAAACTGTTGGGATGTCCTCAAGAATAACATTGCTGCTCTGAAGCCAACATCAGAAGCCGATTTGCATGAGAAGATTTAGCTTTGCATGGACATCTTCAATCTCAGCTGAATATTGCAAACACCTTGTCCACTTCATGCCCAAGCGAATCTCGGCAGTACTGAAGGCTAAGGTGGTCCGACAAAGTATTGACTCACATTTTATGTTCCCATCTATACTTTTCATGTCTCATTGGATTTCCGTGGGATTTGCCTGTGTGTTTAACAATATCAGATCATGTTTTTCAAAAAAGATAGGTGTTCCCAAACTTTTGGCCATCAAGGTATATTATACTTAAATGTTCTGAGCCATGCTTTCAAATGATGAATCTCATGTGATCGGTAAAAAATCGTGCATGTTTTATTAGAGATTAATTATTTGCTATTCACATCTTTTTGGAACATGAACAGTATCAAAGATCTTTCGTTGGGATGCTCCCACTCTACACGAACCAAATATTTACCAGTAATTGATTCCGTGATTCTTCGTCCAAAACTTTAAAATAAACATTTAAGAAATATAAATGTTATGCTTTACATTTTTTATACTCCAAATATGAGAAAGAATCCGAAAAAAATTCTACTTGGTGTTGTTTCTATGTGTCACTTGTATATATTTATTTGCTATTAATTTGGCATCAAGCCAAAATTTGATAGTGTGAGGAAGGATTTCCTTAAATTTACTGTCATTTTAACCCTCTACCTCAAATGTTTAAGAATTTTTAGATCGATATTTTACCATTTTTTTAATTTTAAATGTTCTTTTAATTTTAAACATTTTCCCAGTATGTATTTACAATTAAATCCAGAGTGCATTACTCGAAGCTCTTCTCAACAACGCGTCTAATATCATCAATGCCTGAGATTTGTTTCCTTTTCATATACCTCTTGTAGAAGAGTGTTCCAAGCACTGCTCTTGTCTGGTTTCTTCTCTTCTTTCTGGGTATTTTAACAAAGTTTCTGTAGTACTTTACGTTGTTAGTGAAGTTTATGGGCACAAAACCCTTGATATTTAGAAAAGTATAAATCATAAGTATCCGATGGTTGGAAGTAGTAATATACTCATAAATGAATCTTTAATATCAGTTATTTTCTATCTTTTTGGATTTTGGAATACATGTGATAATAATTTGCTAGTTCTTGTACATATTATGATTGCTGTTTTCTAAGGGTTTATTACATGTTTTTCTCATTTCACAGGAAAATAAACGAAACACATTTTCTGTGGAGATTCAAACAATAAAATATAATTTTTATAAGATCCATATTTTCCAACAGAACGAATATATAAAGCATATTTTGTTTTAATTTAATTAAAATATTTTGCTGCCAAGGGCAAAATATAATTCTAATCTTTAATTCTAGCTCTTGATTTTAATGCTTATAATTAAATGTTTAACAGGGAAAGATATTTTGATTTTGTTTCAAGAAATTTATTTGTAAAATATTTAATTTTGAATCCATTTTAACAATAATTACACTTTTCAAAAGAAATTAAATACGAAAACGGAAAATCAAAGGTTTTTATTTGTGCATATCATTTTTTATTTATTTTTTTTATAATTTAATCATTATTTTTGTGTCTTCTGATGAAATGTCTCACAAAATGAATAAACTATTTTTATTATTAATGTATGACAAATAATTCAAACAATATGAATTTAGTTATAGGTCCATTGAAAATTTTCAGTAAAAATATCTTAGATTTAAATTTTCGGGTCCCAAAATTAATTCCTAGGCAAAATCTTTAGGGTAGCCTTACAAATGCCCTTCCAAATAATGTTGGGAAAGAAAAGGATAAGAAATAATTTTTTTTCTATTTTAAAAGTTTTCCCCAATTTTCCCAACAAAATCAGAGAATATTCTCCAAATTCTTTGATTTAAAAAATAAATTATTAAATAAAAAAGTAGTCTTACAGAAAAAAATTAAAATGCACATATATAAATAGAAATAAAAAAAAATAAAAAAATAATACATATTAAATAATAAAATAAATAAAAATATATATAAATAGTATGTTTCGTTAATTTTAAAAAGAACTCTAAATGTGTAGGAAGAATAAAAAGTCCTTAAACTTGTAGAAAAAAAATTATTATTCAATTCAATTATTATTTAAACTTATTTCTTTAAAAATTACGATAAAATTTTAAAGAATTTCTAAAAAAAATAAAATTCAAATACAAATTTTAATTTTGTGAAAAAAAAAGTTAAGAAATTTTCGACTTTTAAATGTAAATAAGATAATTTATTTTTTATTTTTTTTAAATTACATTAAAGTTTCTTAAATTTTGGAAAGCATAAAAACAATCATAAAATTCAAAGCATCAATCAACCATGAAGGTAGGAGAGACACTTATCTAACACAACATATAACTGACAATATTAGAAGATATTCATCATATAGGTTTGGTTAAAAAGTTTCTGCCGAAATTTCAATAACAAATGAATATCAAAAAAGTATTTAATCATTAACGTCACATAACGCATTTTTTCTTGTTTTAGCTCGCGGATCTTCTTTGAGAACTGTTAGTATCTCCTCTTCCAAATTGTATGACGGTCATCACCTGCGTTGCTCATACTTACAGACAAAGTTTCCACTATTGAATTTTGCTACCCAGTCTGAGCATGTTTTGAGGCCAACTGTGCCTTCACCAAGGATGCAGTTGATTTCTTTATGATTATTGGCAATTGACGGTCCTCTCTTCCAGTTGTAACAACTGATTTTTCTAAGATCTTCTCGAGAAAACAGCATTTTCAGTACGAATAATCACTAGAGAAACGAGAACCATTCATAATAGATTTAAACAATGTTTAATTTTATACAAATTAAGTATTTTATTATAAAAGTTTTGTTCAAATTGTAAAATTTTTAACATATATTGTTAACAAAACTACTGAAGAGTACATGGTAAACATTTCATTAACCGCGAATGCATAGAACTAATTTTAGAAAGCTTTATTCATCGCAGAAACTTTTGAGCCAAACCTGTATAATTGAAAGGGACATGAATTTTAAAATAACATAAACTTTACACATAAAGAATTTGATAAGTCAAATTTTATTTTAAAAATTCGAATTTTTTCCGATTACCCTAAGTTCGTGTAGATAAGCCACTGCATATCTGAAGAAAAAAGTTAAAACTTTTGAAAAAAATGTTCGGCTTACACATGGGGTCTTATATAATGCAAAATATTTATTCGGAAATTAAAAATTTCACAAATGAGAAAATAATAAAATTTTAAATTTAATACTTTTAATTAAAGCCACCAAATTCTTCATCTGATTCAATATTAAAATTTTCAAATAAGTCGTCAAAATATCTCGATATTTGAGTTCCAAGTTCTACTTCAGGTTCGTCATCCCCTGTACTTTTGTTGGACTCAGTAATCTCTGTTGAGACGTCATTGGAAGTCATAATTTTGTAAACTTTATTTTAAAGAATTATTTCATTTTAATTAATCGAACATTATTTTTAATTTACTTAAAATACAAATATGATTTTTAAAAAATATCAAAAATTTAAAGTTCACCAAAAGTAACCCCAACATGGATAATCACAAATCATTGCCGATCAAAATTTTATTATAAAAACAGGTTTCTTCATGAACTAGTTTTGGTGCATCCTGGCACGTCTGATTTGTTGGGGATTTCAGCGGAGTGCACTGGGACATCGGTTTTCACGCCAGTACTGAGAGAGACCCACCATTGGGATTGTTTATTCGTCTCAGAAGTCAGGACTGATCAGGTGTTGCAGCAAATATCGAGCCGAAAATAATTGAGTTATAACACGAGAAATCCATCATACATAAAAAGTAGGTCGCTACTTTCGCCATACATAACGGTACCAAATATCTTTTTTAACACAATTTAATTTTATTTCTTTCTAGCTGTCGACTATCCATTTACAAGCCTCTACATACGATGGTTTCTTCATTAATCCAAATTTAATATAGGAATTATAGCCATTTACCATCCACTTATCCCATTTCTCTCTTATTTTGTTTTTAAGACTTTTTGACATGAAGGTCAAATGTTTATAACTTATAGGTTAGGCTATCGCTTATCACAACAATGCCTTAATATTTTCTGACTTTTTTGACATCATCTGTTAGATGTGAACGCACGGAATAGTAAATAAGAAGTGATTTCAAACAGAAAAATGAGTTTTTTTCCTTTTGCGCCACATGTTTTCCAACTAAAAACTAAATATTTCTGCAGTCAACCAACCTTTGAGGTTAATATTAACAGTCATTCCTTTTGGCAACGATTCCTTTTTTGTTTTTCGTTTGAAAATGGCTAAAGGAGTGCATTTTGACCCATCAGCTGTTACACATAAAACAACTGTGAAATTGCACTTTTCATTAGCAGTCGTTGAATTTTTTGTATCAATAGAGCCCTTGCTTTCGACATTGAAACCACTTGGCATATCAAAGCTAATTGGAACTTTATCCACATTGTTGATAGGCTACAGAGGGTCCGGCATATCTACATTAAGATTTTTATTTTAGAATTTATGCCATTTTCTGCACCTTTGCTTATATATAGGGTCGGCTTTTCTACACGAGCTTAGGGTATTTAAAAATATGTTTTCTTAGATTATATTATGAATTATTTATAAAAAAATATTATTAATTATTTATGTGAGGAATATTTTGAATGTTGATGTGTTATGTGTATTTTGCATGTTTCAATGTTGTGTGTTGATTTACAAAAACCATGGGACTTCTTTTAATATGTTATATAAGAATTCTTTTGTTTTGTTGCAGGATTGTAATAAATCGATGCATCTGTCATTGCCACCTACCATGTTCATGTCAGGTTAATACTATTCTCATAGTCTACAATGAATTTGCTTGCTCTATTGTTTGGTTGAGTATCCGGACAGCTATTGCTAGGTAATACTATATAAATGTTCTCGAAGTGTTCTTGATTTCGTTTATATATTTTAATGAATTAATACTCACTTCTTAAATGATGTTAATACTTCATTGATTTTTGATTATATTTTTATATGTAATCCAACTGGGATTTTTATACCCATGCCATTTGACTAAATATTGTTTATTTTCCCCACTACCGTTGGATTTGATGATTTTCTCAACTCTACATACATCAGGCTTTTCAGGAAGAACCTGTAATTCCTGTATATAGAACTTGCCTTGAACATCATCATCATCATCTATAATATCATACATTACAGGCATTTGTCTTGTATTTATTCCACATATTCGAAAAACTTCATCACTTCAATTATTGTTAAAGTTCTTGATAAAATGTGTTGTGCTTCCTTGACTAATACGAACATAGTCACCAATTTTATATTCAGGCTTCTCAAATTTCTTTGCATCACTCTGTAATGCACTGTACATGTCATTATTAACATCCACGGGACGAAGACTGTATTTAAATATATCCATTTGAAAATATACTTTAAACAATAAAAAGAATTCGATATAATGAAATTGAATGTTGGGTATAACTATATCCGATCACAGTAAAAATAACGTATTAAAGAAATAACAAATAAAATAAAGGGGTGTCTGATTATAATACACAACGATTTAAATAACCGTTCGTTAATAAAAGAAAGTATTAATTAATTTTACCAAACTATATTGTCAAAATACCAGTTACAAATATTTACAATTTAATGAGATAATACTAGAATATTAAATATCAAATGAATTCTAACGAGTCACTAAATAACGATGTAATAACTATAGTATAGAGTCCACCGATCTTTAGATAAAAGATTATTTGGTTGTTTAATGATGGTTAGAATATTTATTTTTCTTTACCTTTTTTTTATTGTTAGGATTGATAAATCTATTAATACACTAACGCAGATAGGTTGAGGAAAATATTATAGGAGACATATTAATTATAGTAAAAACTATTTGATTTCAGACAACAAAATTTACGTAATGAGTAAATTTCAGATGTTACTTGACGCTGGAACGGAAAGAATTTACTAGATTATGATATTCTGAATTTTGTTGGCCGATTTTTCAATCGAGAATCCGAAATAGATTGGTTACGAACGGAAAAATAATAAGACATATACCACTAATTCAAAGTAGCTTTTAAATCTTCGCTTTCGTCTTTTTGTATTTGTACCTAGTTATCGTGTCTCTTCAAAATATGATATTGTTTTCCATTTCTTTAAAATTTATAAGTAGATTGGTAACATTTATAATTCAGCATAAAAATTGAATTTTCTTTGATACTTGTTTTCCAAATTCTGTAATAGATTTTTATGGTATCAAATTTTCCAAATGTTAGATTAATAAAAATTTCGAATTTTTTTAATTCAAAGTCTATACCTAAATAAAATTTGCATGAATTTTTCATTGACAAATCTTATTCTTAAGACTAAAAAATCACAATTAGAAATTTGGAAATAATTCGATAGAACATGATGATAGATTGTTAAAATATTCGAGTATAAATTCCGATATTTTGAAACTCTTCCAAAATTTCAATTTCACTAGATGGGATGGTGAAGAATATTTTAAATTTGGTATGTTAAAATTGGTTTGTTGAATTTTGTATGTTGAGTTTAGTATTTGGAAATGTGTTTCTCCAACCCAGATGGAAAATTGGTATTTTGGATATTCACGATAAATAATTATTCGAGTATAATTTGCATTTTAAAGTACAGCATAAGATATTTAAAAACTTTAAAAATATTAAATCGTTTCAAATTTTCATATTAAAAATTTAAATAAAGTAAATAGCTTT
>MQRK01248166.1:44431-58376 GCA_001938485.1 Girardia tigrina
GAAGGTTTTCATAACGATTCAGCTTTAACTTCAATGAAGACCATATATTTTCGATAGGATTTATATCCGGCGATTGTGGTGGCCATGATAGAACATAAATGTTGTTATTTAAAAACCAATCTTTTGCCTTTTTCGAAGTGTGGTTTAGATCATTGTCCTGTTGAAAAATGATTTTATCGGTGTCCAAGCTATAATACTCGCATGTATTTAGCAATTCATCACCTAGAATATCACAATACAACTGTGCATCCATATTTCTATCGATTCTAGTCAGGTAACCAGGTCCCTCTGTGGTTATATAACCCCAAACCGTCAGAGAACCACCACCAAATTTTGCTGTTCCCTGTGCGTTTCTGTCGTCCACTACTGCACCAGGATTCTTCCAACACCACTTTCGTTCATCAGACCAAAACCTATTGACTTTTGTCTCGTCAGAAAATATTACTTTATACCAATCTTGAGAAGTCCAGTCTTTGTGTGCAACATCAAATTGGAATCGTAATTGCTTATAGCGCTTTGACAAAAAGGCTTTTTAGCCATCGTTACAGCCTTCAAACCACCCCTACGGAGAACCCTTCTTATGGTTTGAGGACTTACATTTATGTTTACATTATTTTTAACTACGTCGGTTGCTGTTTCATAGGTTCCATCTTTGATTTTTCTTACTATAAGTTTTTGATCGGCGCATGTAAGAATTCTAGGTCTTCCAATTGAAAAGTTTTTTTTCTTTGATATTTTCCAATTTTTTTAATTTTTTGTACAGCTCCACGACTAATACCATATTTTGATGCTAATTTACCAAGTGAAAAACCACATTTGGCATCAGCAATCAATAAATCTTTCGTTTGTGTGCTCAATTTTGTCATTTCTAAAATATAAAAAAATGAATGTAATAATTATTAAATTAAAAACAAAAAAATCATAATATTCATATTATAATATTTAAATTTCATATATATTTTTTAATATTGAGATTTAATTGTTTCCTTTAAACAAAAACCCAATTATTCAAATTAAGAAATTGTGCGATCATAATTGTATACTTTTAATAAAAATTTAGTTTAAAGGCGTACTTGTTATTATAAAAGTTTAAAATTTGACATACATATCATCTTGTAGAGCTTAAAATTATCTTTCAGGCAAATATCTAAAAGTTATAAACCGATTTATACTCCCTACGTAATTCACGATTTAGTAAAAAATAGAAAAAAAGTATAGAATTATGAAGGTCAGTATATATATATATATAAATGAATAACAAACGCCATTTTAAAAGGTTTTTATTTCTCAAAACATGTTTCGCCATTACGGCATCATCAGTTATGAAGTAAATTTCAAATTATAACTCATTTATATGGCACATTGACTAGTACGCAATTAAAAAAAAGATTACTTGCGTACTAGTCAATGTGCCATATAAATGACTTGTAATTTGAAATTTACTTCACAACTGATGATGCCGTAATGGGGAAACATGTTTTGAGAAATAAAAAACTTTTAAAATGGCGTTTGTTATTCATTTTTTTACAAATAAATTGCCATTAAATCTTAATGTTATATATATATATATATATAAAATTTACATTTAATGGTAATTTATTTATAAATGAAATAAAGAAAACAGGCCATTTGTATAGTTGTTTATTGTATGCAACATGTTTCGTTATTAGGGCATCATCAGTTGTGATATAATCTCGGATTACAAGTCATTTTTAAGGCACATTGACTATTACACAATTATTCTTTTTTGACACATATCATGAGAGGATAGTCACTAAGGCATTATGAATAAAACATTTAATACAATTTTTAAAATTCATATTTAAATTTTTTAATATTTAAAAGAAAATTAATTGTGTAATAGTCAATGTATTGATTTGGATGTGATGAAATGACATATTGAGTTGACATGTGTTGAGATCTTTTGTTTTGTTCTGGTTTTTGCAAATTTTCCTTTTTGCTCTTTTGTTTTTCTTCTTTTTGACTTGACGTCTCATATAATAATAATGTAATACATAATATATTATATAATATATAATTTTAATATTTATAACTTTAGAATAGTATTAGATGATTATCTAATATTTAAGACATGGTGATATGAGAGTTTTGTTATAATACGTTTGCAATTAAAATATTGTAGAATTTTATTTATTTTATACTTCCTAAAAATTAGATTTTAAAATCAGATTTACCTAGAACAAATAATCAAGACATTTGAGTATCAAAAAACTAATTAAACATCATCTTGCCGAATTGCCATGATCTTAAACCTTAAATTATATATTCGGCTGTGAATATCAAAAAATCCGTGTTTTGAAATGGCAATTTGTCTCTAGTGTAATATCATTTGATCACCTTATTTTTTAAGGATAGACCTCCTCCATTTACAAAAATGAGTTTTCTATTATTCATACGAATTTCAATTCACACTGTGAGACGTTGTACCTTGAATCTTTGTTAATCCGACACTAAGGTTTTACAAAGTCAATATTAAATATCTTTAATTAATTTTTTCCAATAAATCCCAAATTTATATACAGTGGGTGCAGCTTTATGTGGTCACATTGGTCGCCTCCATTTGATAACATAAACTGACTGATAATATTAAGCGGAAAAACGGCAAAATATTGTTTTGAACATTGAACAACTAAGTGACACTGATGAATGTCATTTATAGAGATGTATTACAGTGTAGTCCACATGTACACATTACAGTACTGTATTAAAGTTGAGGAACAGTAAAAAAGGTATCCAGTGTTGTTTGAGTGAATGAAGTTTGTAATGGTCGCCCAATTGACTCTTCTAATTTATAAAATATTGAATAGTCATTCACGGAGCCACCACGAACCTCGAGTGTTGTTCTCAAAATTTGTAATGCGTTATTCACTTCTTTTGATGAAGGTAGACGTAATGGCATGTCTTCTGTGTCATTATCAAAATCACTGTCCTCATCATAAAATACCCTTTGTTTATGCTTTTGAATTTGACCTCTCCTACAACAGGAAGTTTGCTGTTGACGTTGACCCAATTTCAGAATTCCTGCTCATTCATGCCAGTAGGTAGCTCAATGTCCTCTTCATAGACAGGATCAATAAATTTCATTGTGGGATTTGTAAAACCTCCTTTTTTGAAACAAGTCTGAATAGTAGCAGTTGACACAGTGTTCCATGCAGTTGCCACCATGTGACATGCATCAAGTACATTGATGCTTTTGACTACTTCTTGAGCGGTTTTTTCACCGTCATCAATTAGTCAAATAATTCTGCATCGTAGGCCACGCCTATAGTGAGCTTTCGTGGAAGGAATAATACCCTGGTCTAAAGGCTGCATTATTGATGTTGTATTGGAGGGTAAGAATTGAAGTTGAATATTAGTGAGATAGACGCCTTCTGGATGTGCTGTACAGTTATCCAGTAAAAGCAAAATTTTTCGCTTTTTTCGGCGATTTTCTTCATCCCACTCTTGCAACAATTCTGTAAAGATAACACTGGTCATCCAAGCATTTTTATTGTTTTTGTAGCCAACAGGAAAGTTCTTCACTCCTCTGAAGCAACGAGGATTTGCGCTTTTTCCGATTACTAGAGGGCATCTTTTCTCTGATCCATCAATGTTACATGTGAAAGGACAGTGAGACGATCTTTAGACTTTTTACCTCCACCAACGTTATCTTTGTGGAATGTCAAGGTGCTGTCTGGCATAGCACTATAATATAAACCACTCTCATCAGTGTTAAAAATATCAGCAGGAGAATATTCCGTCAGCAGAGGAGGCAACACTTCGGACAACTAGCGCTCCGCACGGGGCTTATCAGCATATTGTTTTTCACCATGAAATTTCTTATAGACAATATTGTTACGCATCTTCCATCTTGTCAACCAACCATCTGTTGGGTTGAAATCAGTAGCACCAAGGGACTCGGCCAAAGAACGGCTTTGTCACACAGAATATCACGAGTAATTGGTGCATTTTTATCTCTTGCTCGTGTAAACCAAATTAACAGTACTTCTTCAACATCAGATACTTTACCTTCTCTCTTCCGTTTTCGACTGACATTTTGGTGGCCATAATTCATTTCTTTTAATTCATCCCGAGACTTCATTAGCTTGCAAAGAAGAGGCTGAGAGATTTCTAACTTGGCTGCTGCTTCCTTTTGGCTGACAGAACCACAAGAATCATACTGTTCCAGAAGTTCCAATTTTTCAGTTACAGACAAATCTTTTCTGTTACGAATAGAAACGGCGCTTTGAGTTGAATTTTTTTTCGAATTTATCGGAACTGGTTCATTAAATTGATTCATAATTAGAATTAGTTAATTTACCAAAATCAGCCATTTTTTTAGAACTAAAACCCGGCAAAAAACTAGAGTTTTCGTAAATAGATTTATAATCAAATTTAGACATTTGTAAATTTTGTGTTTGAAAGGTTGAATTAAAATAATTGTGAATATTTAAACACGAATTACATGAATTTTATTAAATTATTACATTATGTATTTAAATACTTAGTATAATTAATTTGAGTTAATTCAGCACAGTAGACAAAAATAGACAAAAACTCCGTGATCATATCAGACGGCGGCTCGATCACATTTAGCGGCGTAAAATGCACAGAAATTGGGAATTAGGTTTTGGTTTTTTAAGATTGATCACATTAAACGGCTAATAACAATAACCAGTGATAACATAAAGCAGCGCCCACTGTATAATACTTTTCGGAGCAGGACATCTGACCTCAGAAGACTCACTGCTTGAAAATAGCAGCAGAATTTTGTTTATTTTAGGATTGTAGTAAAATTAAAATTTTATGTAAACAAAAAAATGAAATTTAATTTTTAAAGTAAAAATAAAATGTAACGGACGAATGGGACAAATGATAAAATTAATTTTAAAATAATAATAACCGATTTGTACAATTGTTTTAGTTTACTAAAACAATTATTATATCAAAAAATTAATTTTTGCGGCGAGTTTTCCTGTGGCCACACGCCGCGTACCGAGTACATTAATATGTGTGTGCTATTTAAATTATTTAAAGTTTTTGGATTGTGAGGAATATTTTGAATGTTTGATGTTTTGTGTTTGAATGTGTATGTTGATTTGGAATTGTGTCTCTCCTACCCAGATGGATGATTAATATCTTATTTCCTGTTATCTGAAAATATATAATGTTGAAATTTATTTCTAATTTAAAATAATTGTAAAATTTTAAATAGGTTTATTAATTTTATTTACAATTTTTAAATAAATAAATAAAATTAATATTTTTTAGTAATTAATAATCATTAAAATTTGGAGTAAATATTTTAAAAATTTGAGTAAATCTCCATTTACTCAGATAATAAGATTAAAGTAATTAATTAATTTGACGAATTGCATCTTACGAAAGTTTTGATAAAGATTGTCCTGAGAATAATCAAACTTGTGGTAATAATAAAATATTAAAAGTCGTATTGGTGTTCTTAATATGTATAATGAAAGTTTTTTATCTGTCGGAATAAGTTATATTAAGAAATTTGTAATTTTTCTGAAGGTGTAAAAAAATTTATATTCAAATAATTTGTTATTGTTTTTGAAAATTATTTTTATAATTTTGTGTTATTTATAATTTGGAAGATTATCAGAACTGTTTAGGTAATTTTTTTTCAATAAAAATGATTTTATTTGGAGTGTTTAATGATGTATTTTTCATGAAAAAGTTCTCCTTCCAGTTGAGGAAATTAATTAAAAAATTGAAGTGAGAAAATGCAATTAATGCTTAACAACCTTCGGAATAAAATAGAAGAAATTGATGAAAAAAGGAATTAATTATATTAGAAGTAACAAAAAGTTCCGACCATGGCAACAAAAAGATGGAGAATATGAACAAAATAAAATTACGTTTTTGGAATTGACAGTCTTAAATAAGTAAAAATAATTCTGAAAATTAACAATAATAATAATATTTGTTATAATTTGTAGGCGAATCTAAACTCTAAAGATTTCGGCCTGAAAATACCGCGGAAATAATTAAAGAATTAGTTGATTTGATTTAGTTACGAAAAATGGAAAGGATGTGAAAGAAGATTTTTATTGTAAAAAGAAAGAATATAAAAACAATAAAAATATTCCAAACATCAAGAAACAATTATTTTTTATTGTTTTTTTTCCTTTTAAAACATAATATTTTTATTGTTAAGAGTAAAGTAAATATTTTTATTTATTTTAATTTTATTTATATTAAATATATTTATTATAAAAAAAGAAATATACTTTTTATTTTTCGAAAATTTTAAATCTTTGATAAATTTTAATCGACCATAAATATTATTTGTATTTCAAATAAGTGTGAACAGAATCATTTCAGATGACCAATTGTTTTATTTGTTTGAATTCACTGATAATTATTCTTTCATACGGTAAAAGAATGTAAAAAATAGAATGGTACTAAATACCAATATGAAAAATTATTGTTGCATATTTTGACAAGAAAAAAATGTTTTAGTTTCTATTGCAATTAACGTTTTTTTCAAAAAATATTTATATATATAAATGTATTTAATCAACTATTTATACATTATGTTTTTCCACAATCTTTTGCCCTCTTAATTGTTACTTAAAAATTCTATCATTCAAAACCTTCTCAGATTTCTCTGCGAAAAACTGTTTAAGATGGTATTTCAGGATATCCAAACATTTAAAGTTCTTGTCGTTAAGAAAAATTCACAGCGACTTGATTAGGGGATAGTCTGAAGGGACAATGTTGGGGTAATATGGTGGGTGGCGTAGCACATCTGACCAAAGGTCCAACAATTATTTCTTCGCAACAAAAGAGATATGTGATCGGAAATTAACATGGTACGATACAATTTTCTTTTGGAGAAGTACTTATCTGAATTAAGTGTCTGGTTGTTCCCTAGGAGGTCATAATACAGAATTCTTTGAAATCCAGACGCACAAGAGCATGAACTTCTTTTGAGAAAGACTGGCTTTGAGAATGACTAATGGGGATTCATATGGCTTACCCTAAGATCTTTTCGCTTTGTATTATTTGAAAAGATCTATCACTTATTATTATTTTATTATCACTTGTAACTATTTGTTTAAAAAATGGTACACTTTTGTTGCGTTTGTAAGCAAACCATCAATGGATAAGCGAACAATCAGATTGCTTTTTCAGATTATGCAGAACGATTATTATATGGTAACGACTCATGTAATTTTGCTTCACTAAATGATCATGGACGGTGGTTATGGAAATCTTTCTACTAATTTACGAGTTCTGTAATGAGGATTGAAATTGGTCAAGATGTTCGGTTGGTCACCATCAGTGTTTGAGATTCTGAAAGTGTAATCTTAGTCCTTGAGGTTGAAATCACCAGCTCTGAATCTAGAAAAGCCCATGTGAAAAGTTCAGTCAGCCAAATCATATGCTATATATACGGTACATATGTTGTTTCTTGCTTTATTAGCATTCTTACCTTTTTTAATAGAAAAACATTAAGTATCGAAAACGCTTTTTGTTTTTTCCATTTTGAAATTGACGAGTAGCAAATACAAATCAACTTAGACAAAAAATTATTTTCTAAACATGCATCAGCCTTTCGCTTTTTTATCATATTTAAACTGTTCACATGTTTTCTAAGTGTTTGATATATTCTGACACATCAATCTCATATTTAGACAACCGGCACGATCTTTCAGGACAACTTAATATTTATGTATTTTTATTTTAAAAACTATTTTTTTGTTTAAAAACTTTAATAATAATTATTCTCGTAAAACCTTGAGAAGTGTATTTTATTTACCAAAAGTCAGAACTATCGTCAACAAATTATACTAAAGTTTAAATTTTAATTATTTTGATTTAAAATCTTCAGGGGTTTGAGAACTTAAGTGAATAAATGTATTATTTTTATTGAAAATAAAGGTAAAGTTAAATATATATAATTAAATATTATAATATAAAAACGATTAAAAATAAGATGTTATGTTGTTTATTTCCATCAAGACCGTTTTTTGAATTTGACTGACATTTTGTGTATTTGTCTAATATGTCCTCTTGCGTATACATACGTGGTGCGATCCATAAGTCCTTAGACTCGACAAGAAAGCAAAGTCCAATCAACTTTATTTTTTCAGAATCAGTACATAACATCAAAGTAAATCATTTCTCAATGTATGAGCCGTGTACATCAACACACTTGCGCCGGCGAGCAACAAGCTCAGAGAATGCATTTTTAGGACATCAACTGAATGAAAATGGACACCTTTCAAATGTTTCTTTAGGTGTTTAAACAACGCAAAATCACTTGGGGCTAGCTCAGGGCTATAGGGGGGTGGGAAACCAACTGAAATCCACAGTCATTCACAGCAGTCAAAGTTGCTCGCGAAGTGTGAATGGGTGCATTGTCTTGAAAGAGCCACAATTGGATTCTTCAGGGCTTCCTACGGGACTTTCTCACATCGCGAAGTAATTCAACATAATACTCACTATTTATTGTCAGTCGTTTCTCAAGGAAATCAATTTTAATAATACCATGGGAATCCCAGAACACAATCAACATTGCTGCTCGCTTGTGGGAAGTGCCGCTTTGAAGTTTTCATGGATAACTTTCACAGGGGAAGCACCATTCAGAAGATTGAAGCTTACTCTCAGACACAAACCAGCTCACTGGGGTTTCATCTTGTGTAACTATGTTGTTGATGAAGCGATCACGATGAGTGTGAAGCAACTCCAAATTGGCAGTGCAACACTTCAAACGTTTGTCGCACATTTCTCCGGATAGGAAGATATGGTGAGTCATATCTGTAACCAATGATAGTTCATCTATTTATAGTATCAACGGCATATACGTCATAATCTTATTTATCAACGAGTTTAAGGACTTAGGGATCGCACCACGTAAGCATTTGTTGAGTCATGATAAGCAACTTGTCCGAGATTTTTCGTAAACATTTTTGTAGTCACATATCGAATATGACTTATGCATACACAATTGTGCTCTTATTGTTTGAGATTGTAACTCATAAGGGGTTAAACTTATCTATCCCTAGGGTTTGTTGTAAATTTTGAATTATTAGATAATTGAATATTGGCTATATGTGAAAAAAATTTGAATTTTTTGCAAATTCAATAAATGTGTTTAAAATTCTAGCATTTTAGTAATTGATGAACTATACGATTTTCTTACTGAGTTTAATGGAGAGAATGTGTATGCGAAGGTCTTCTTTTACTTGTGGAATTAGTGTAACTAATATATGAATAAATTTTAAGATGTATCACTTAATTTAATTTATTAGGTTGATGCAAAAGAAATGTCATTTAATATTCTTGTTTGAAATATTTAGAAAATCATTAATAAATAGATTCATATTTAAATTTACTTTTAAGCTTAAACTTTGCTCTATATTTTGATACCAAGTATGACATAATTGCTGTTAATTTAAGGTGTATTTATTTTATTTTAAAAATATTAGAAAAGAAGGAAATGAGAACAATTTTATTCTACGATTTTAAACTAGGTCGAAAAGTGACAGAAATGACTCGGAATATTAACAATGTATTTGGACAACATACCACTAATTTACGAACAGTACAACGTTGGTTTTATAAGTTTCGTAGTGGCAACGAGAGCCTTGAAGATGAAGAACACGGCAGTCGACCATCACAAGTTGACGACGACCATTTGAAGAAGTTAATCAATGTCGAACCACATAAAAATCCACGGGAAGTCGCTCAAGAACTCACAAAGAAAGCTCCGGAAAAGGTTAAAACATTCGCATACAGTCTTCTTCTAAGTAAAAAGTATTGCCTGAAAGGAAAAAAATGAATTTGCTCTATTATGATTAAGCAACACCGATAGACTTGATGCGCAGCGTTTTTAAAACTTGTGATTATACCGTTTTAAGACATGAAACCGAAATAATTAATGCTTAATCGGAACATGGCAAACAGATCTTTACAGTTTCTGAATGAAATTATTAACTGATAAAATGAATCATTCCATATTCGAAACAAACTTTTTCCGGTAGTGTGTTTGATTTTAAAACATGTTCAAAGGCTTTAGAGCCTCTAAGATTCAGGTGCTGCAGAAACGTTTCAATTCACTCCATAAGAGTAACTTTTTCACAGAAACAAAATATTTAAGTAATAATTTTAATCATGTATCGTGGTTTTTTAAGGCCACTTTGGGTGTAGTTTTTGTAGAATGGTTTTATAATAATAACTTTATTTCTTATATAACATTTTATTATTATATATCTTATAATTTAAATAAAAAATAATAGCCTTTATTATTATTATTATTACATGCGTATTTAAATGTCAAATTAAATAAACTCTAAAGTAAATAATTAAGTAGAAGATTTCAAACTTTGTTATCATTTTTATGATTACTATCAAATTAATATATTACAAATAGAATAAACAAAAAATCATTTTATTTTCTTTTAATAATTCAAATAATACAAAAATATATTTATTGTTTAAATAATTGTATTAATTTTTATTAATACAATATATTTTTCTATAAATAATTTATGTTTTACTTACATTATATCATAAATAAATTATTCTTATTTATTTTAATTTTTTTCAAAATTTCTTTCCAACAAAAATGCTAGAAATAATTAAAAAAATAATATTAGCTATATAAAATTAAAATAATTAGCTTGGTAACACCCTACTGGTAACACCCTACTTGACTCCAGATGCGATTCTGAGATACGAGAAGGTCTCAGGGAGAACTTACGAAGAGAAAATGCGATCAGCATTTTCAAAAGAGAAATATATTTTTGATTTGATGAGAGTAGAGTTAAGAGTAGGTTGCGGTGACCCGTCACTTGCGTTTCGCAAAGCAGATGAGATAATCGAAAAATTATTGAAAAATTAATTAAAAAATTAAATTAACTTAAATGAAAAATAATAGAAACGTGTTTTTTTTATTAAAAAACTTTTATCAAAAGAAAAGAATGTTTTTTTAATAATATAATAAAATTTTTACAATTTTTATAAATAATAAAAAAATAATTTTATTTTTTTGGTATTTTTTATTGTATTTCTTCTTTAACAAAAGTATTTATTTAAAATGAAATTTATTTTTTTTATGATAATAATCTTTATATTTTTATATTTCTAATGGAATTAATCTAAAATACAGAAATGCCATTCTCATTCGTCCGGTAAAAGAACGATATTTTCTTTTATTTTATAAGAATAATAAAATTATTTTATATTATTATTGATTGTCTTTGAACACTCACTTGAAACAATGCAGTAAAAAATCCAAAATATAATTTGTTCCATACAGGTTTTAAAACTCATGAAAATGTTTTAAATGGTTTTCAGTTCTGAGGGATGAGGAAGAATTGTTGGGGAAAAAAGAGAATTTTTACAACGGATTTTATTTTGACAATTTCCTTTTATTTGATTGGTTAATTTAATGTGCAAATTAAGAGCTGTCGATAAATTTGCTGGACAACATTTATTCTTTTCTTGAAAGAAAATGCAAATTTTGAAATAAATTTAATAAACCGCGATTGTTACAGGAAATACATTTAAAATTTAGAACTTTTCTCGTATTCGAATCTCGTTTGACAATATATTTGTTATGGATGGAACGTCTCATACTGTGGAGAGACTTCACAACACTCCCGTGAGACAATCCAGGAACACAGTTGTAATGAAAGTAGTAGAAATATTACAAATAAACTATTAATAAGGTTTATTTTTATGACCAAATGATAATTTTAAACAGTTTAATCGTGAAATATTAAAAAAATATTTTAAGTAAAATTTCCATTATGATAAATAATAAATAGAGGTAGATAAATGTTTAAACAACAATCAAAAAAATTTACATCCAAATAGTTAGTCATATAACTATTTTTTGTAAGTTTATGATGTATTTGCTTTGAAAAACATTTAATAATATAATTTGAATCAACTTACAAATTTTCCATGCCTTTTTTGTAATTTTTAATAAATAAAAAAAGATAATTGTATTCTAAATTCAAAGATTCTAAGCTTTCATCGATCGTATGACAATCATATTATGAGGGGTTAATTTAAATTTACATCTCGCCAGAATAATTTATTATTTTTTTTAATTTAAAGGTAAAATACTTTAATGTTAATATGCGTATTAAATATTTTAAAAAAATTAAAAAAGGATATAATAAAAAAACTATTAAAAAAATCAAATACGTAAATAAAAATAAAATATGATTTTAATGTGTTTTTTAAAAATATTTCAAAAATTAAAAATGATATAATAAAAGAAAATCTTAAAAAATTAAATATCTATTTAAAAATAAAAAATATCTTTTTAATGTGTCTATAAATATCTTAAAATTAAAAATGATAAGAAAACCATTAAATATTAAATATTTGTTTTATAAATAAAAAATATTTGTACAGTCGTAACAATTTATATATTTTAATAGAAATTATGATACAATTTTAAATAAATTTTTAGTTTTAATGGGAAAATTATATAATAAATTTGCAAAATTTTAAGTAAATTTTGAAATAAATTTTTAGTTAAAATGTGAAGATTATTTAATAAATTTGCAAATTTCATTTTTATAAAAAATTTATATTATTAGAAAATTATATAATAAATTCGCAAAATTTTAAGTAAATTTTGAAATAAATTTTTAGTTAAAATGTGAAGATTATTTAATAAATTTGCAAAATTTTAGAAATTGAATCGAAAAATTTAATAGATTAATTCGTGGCGGGGAAATTAAATTAACAGAAAAATTTGTTTAAATGTGTGAATTTTTGTTATAGTAATAAATTTTGGTGTTTAAAAAATGAATCCTGATATTGAGGTTGCAACCACTTTTCACACATATGTAACAGTCAATTGTCGAAGTATATCATCTTCTAAATCTTGATAGCAGCTTTCCCTTGCGCTCAAGTGAACGTCTTCAACATTTTTCTATCTTCATTTTGACATAATATGTAGTAAATTGAACTTTGTAAAATCATTCAAAGTCAACGCTTTCACTTTTGAAGAATGAGAATGATGAGGAATTTCAAACAGGAAATAATTCGACTTCTTCTCCTTCCCTGTGTATCAAAACACGCATAATAATTATCAGTCTTAAAAGAATCGAGGAATCGATCTATTATTATTCGAGATTATTTACGAGTTATCAAAGAACCGATTTGTTTTGTATCAGATAAAGGCAAAGATGGATGAATTCGAGCATCAAAATACCATACAGTTTATTCACAACTTTAGAATGCTGATGTTAAATTTTTATTTATATTCCTGCTGATCCTAGGATTGACAAGCTGAAGTCTGTTTCGGGCAAAAGTCGAGCACTGGTCGATTGGATTTTCTACACGATACTTAGTCTCAAATTATTGACTGCATTTTTGATGGGATGAAGGAAAATTTAATTTTGGTGTACTTCATATAAATCTATATAACTATTTTTCTGTACAACGATAATTGACGATTTATAACTGGTATATTTGGCAAGTTGTTCACATTCGCCGCATGGTGGGGTTGGTGGGGAATGTCTGGATTGTGGGTAAATTTTAAATTTAAAATTAATCAATATTTTAATTTTTGTTTTAATTAAATATTTTATCAAATTTATTAAAGTTCTAAATTTTAGTTTTGATCCAATATCCTATAAATTCTATTAAATTAAATGTTCATTTTTTAATTAAATATTTGATTTATCATATTAAAGTAAATATTCCTTTATGATATCATTTCATGGAACTCGTATCAATGGTTTTTTTTTACTAAGTGCGAAATATAAAAAAAATAATTCAAGCGAAGGTTTATTACAAAAATATTAGTATAATCCTGATTTCGCTCTTTCAGTATTATGAGGGGTTAATTTTAAATTTTTATCTCGCCTGAATAGTTTATTATTTTTTAATTTAAAGGGTAAAATATTTTTATATTAATTTGCTTATTAAATATTTTAAAAAATTAAAA
>MQRK01248167.1:4822-20096 GCA_001938485.1 Girardia tigrina
TACTCGGAAACGGTAAACAAGTATTTACTATAAAACTTAATCATTAAGCAAATTCTCTAAACAAATTCAATTAGTAGTGCTAATAATAAATAAATGGAGAAAATCAAATACAAAAAAAAAATAATAATAGTAGCGTTTAATACGTTTATTGGTGATAAAAGACAAACTAAAATCCACAAAAACTCAACATAATAAAAAAAAATAAAATTTACAATCAGCGAAAGTTTCACAAGCTGTTGAATGCCTCGGTCGATCGGTCCTTTTCGTATGTTTCGTCCTGGCGTCGAATACTATTTCGAAGCCGTATATCGTCTTGGGTTTTGTGGTTGTTCTTATTCGTCGTTCTCTTCGTGCTGGGTTCCTTGTCGGATTTTGCAAGTTGAATCGTCAAGAGTGAAAATAATAGTGTGAAAAAGGTACTCTAAAATTGTGTTAAAAATTTTTTTTTTGTAAAATTGTGATAGCAAGTTGTGAAACTGGTCCGAGTGAGTGTTATATTTATAACACTCAATGTTGCGTTTGTTGCGACATATTTTCCGTGGCTGTATCTGGTTGGTTGATGCCACCAATCTCGAACTAGGATTCGCCAGGGCTGGTGTTGCTAGGCCGTGTGTCTGGTAATGACTGTTGGTCACAAGGCCTCTTTGTCACCGATGACTATTCATCGTGTGACACCGTGCTTTATTCATGGCTTGACTCATCGTAAGTTTTATTTACTGTCTTTGTTTATTAATTAGCCTTTGTCTGGCTTTATTTAATTTGTATTTCTTTTCCGCAGGGGTATAATCCTCTTCAGGAAGGTGTCATGGCTTCGCGGACCACACCCAGGGACCGGTCTCATGATAAGCTACACGTGGAGGGTTGGATGACCCCTAAACAACAACGGGTCGTCCATGAGGTGCCTTAATTCATTTTGGTCGTTTCTAATTAATTATTTTATCTTTTAGAGCGACTGCTTCTTCCCAAGGCTTTCGGGGTTCTACGGTTTAGTTCCGGCGACCTATTATGCCATTTGGTCCTTCTCATCGAGTAAGCTTTCAATTCACTTATCCAATTTTCCTTATGTACTGTTTTTTAGTTGCGACACAATGCTGCCCCCTTCGACACGGATAAACCCAAGGCGATCCATGGATTTATTTTTCGATTTAATAAATGTATTAATACTCTCTGTTTTCTTTTTCCTTTTTATATTGCATGTGTGATGTATTATTCTATTATTTTTCGACCGTAACACTTGGTAGACAGAATCTGTAAAGGTAACATATCAAAGCTCTAAAACTGTTCGGCTTGTACTTCAACAAATGTTTCTAGAATGACTGTTCCAACAACTTTAGTTTCGGAAAATCCGGCAACATTCAGAGATGCGTCTCTGCAATGTTGGTTCTAATTTATCAGTTTCAAAATGAATAAAACTACAAGTAATCAATTTAAATCAAATGGTAAAGCTGAAATTAAGAATAGAACTTTGAAAAATTAATTTAAAGAGAACTTTCCATCTCAAAAAAACTTTTTCAAGTTACTCGTCTAGATTACGTTGAGTTATCATACAATACATCAAGGTGAAAGAAAATTCAGTACATCCTATATAATAGGGTGAAAAATACGAAGTATTTTAATACTGTCAATGCAGACAGAAACATCGTTATGATTAACAGTTAAGAATGAAATGAAGTCAGATAATGCTGGATGGGTTTTTTAAAGCTTACAATAACACAAAGCTTAAAACGAAAAGCAAATTTGCGGTTTTGGTTCATTTATATCAAATCAAAGACTTTCATTTTAATGATGATTACATTGATAGGGAAATGGGTAATATGGAAATATAAAGTTAGATCATAAACTTGTGAATTAAAAGCGATCAATTTGACTTAGGGAGAAAAAGAAACTAAGGAAATAACTCTAAGTGACCAGAGATTTTAAATGGCTTTTGTATCTTAAATTTTGTTAGTATACTTGAGAGTGTGATGATGTAATATTTATAATATAAATGTATCATAAATAGAAATCTATGTTGCGATCCTTTAGAAATTGATCGTCCAAAATCATTTTAGAACTTATTGCAAGCATTAAATTTACCTGTTTCTTTAAGAAGTGAATTTCGGAAAATTAGAAATTCAGTTTCGTGAATTGCCATGTCGATCCGTTAATATTATATATCGTGATATATTCAAATGGAAAAGTGGAATTAAAATATTTATTCAAAAATACATGTATCAAATCAGCCTTCGCGGTGCGAAGTTTTTGTCGTGTTACAGCTCCCATTTTTGTTGACATCTTGAATTGTTCATTTTTTATTCGATTCAGTAAAACCATTTTGTTGAATTTGTTTAATTAATTCAATTATTATTTTTGATAAAAAATTATTTTGCCATTCTTTTTATTAACTTACTTTCTATATAGGTATATATATATATAACATATATCGCCAATTAGTATCACCAACCCATATACGACCCAAATAATATCACCAATTTAAAAAATTTTTAGTGATACTATTTAAATAGTATCACGACCCCATTAATTTCACTATTTAAGTTTTTAAAAATCACTTGAAAAAAATCAGTAATTTTTAAAATCATTTAATTAAAGTAGAAGCAAAGTTTTGTTCCATCTGCATAAAGAATGGATATAAAAAATTTAATTTTTTGATTTAATAGTTTTTAATATTCTTGAGTTTCTGTTGTGAGGAGTGGCAATGAACGCAAAATAATAAGATAAATTGTTTTAGAATGATTTTAGTTCCTACTTTTCCTTGTCTTTTTTAAACATCTCTCTCATTAAGAATAATGTGTTGGTAATGTTCATTAAGCATATCGAAATATCAATAATTTTAATTTCCAATTTTTATAGAAATAAAAAACAATTACTTAAAACACAAAATCACTTTCGAAAAAAAACAATTACACAATATTTAATAAATTTTATACATATGTACCTCAACATATTCTCATTTGGGCGCAATGGTTTGAAAGGAAATTTGATTTAATAAATGAAAAGTGTATTTTTAGATGAAGATCATCTTTAAAATGTTGTATTCTTTTGTACTCGATTTAAACAAAATAAGAAAGAAGATTTAAATATACCGACAAATTTTCCTATGAATGAAGAATGTGTAACTTAAATGGGATAAAAATTATTATGGAATATTCGCAATTCGGATAAATAAAACAATTATATAGATAGGTTTGCTTTTGGAGAATATATTTAAAAGGAAATTTAAGGACAAAATGAATGATTAATTTTTGTAAATTTTTTTTAATAATCATAAATTTATCAATTAATTTTAATATTATCAGAGTTTGTGTAATGAAAAAGGAACAATCGTCACGAAAAGATTAGTATTTAGGAAAGGAAATTATGTGACATATTTTGTCTGAAGGAAGCTGACTTATGAGCTTTTTCAAACAAAATTAATTCGTTTTTAAGTATAAATTAATTTGATTTTCCACGAAACTTTTGTCATATTTTTTTAATCCTTCCTAGATTCCATTAAGTCATTTTTAAATATACTTGTTATGGAAACTTTCTCAAAGAAATCTATGTTGAAGTACTTAAGAACAAATCTTGGAACATGAGTAATTATCGAATATAAAAGAGAATGAGTTAGAATAATGCCATTATTTTGGAAAATATTTTTGAAATAAACTTTATATTTTATTATTCAGTGAATGTATTCCTTGATAAACAATAATGCATATGATAAAATAATATTTTTCTTCTGTCAGTGTGTTTGCTTTTGGTCGAATTGTCTGTATTGTAGTGTTTCCATCACATACATCCGCCTTTTACAAATTTATTTAGTTGTATGGGTTTTAATCAAGTCTACACTGAAGTGGATGAAAGAATTAAATTGGAAATATATGTATTGTTTTGTATATATATATATATATATATATATATATATATATATATATATTTTGAGAATTGGAAGTCACAGAAAATTTGGATCGCGTCGCGTGTGACGCAACGCACTAAATTGATGGAAAGTATCTTACTTTAGTAGACTGTGGAATAAGTCATTTCGCACTGTGGAGAAGAATACCGACTGAAACTGATGACAGCATCGCGGAAAAACTTGATTAGGTATTTCGAGAGCATGGACCGCCCAGACAGTTGTTTTTAGACAATGGTGCATCTTTCTGATCACAATTGATCGAAAAATTATGTGAGTTGAAGTGGAAGGGGAGCTGATTTTTGGATGCGCATACAGACCTGCTGGGAACGGCATAGTGGAGAGGAACCACAGGACGATCAAATTGATGGTTTCAAGGAGCGGCCGAGACGTATTAGATATGGTATATTGGTACAACCCTGGTGCCAATGAGTGTAAAAGACTCCGAAGTGACGTTTAGCAGTTCACTATTTAAATATAAGTGGAGGATTCCTGTCTTGCAACCTAAAAAAGTTAATATTAATAATTTTGGAAATTTTTCAGTTGGGGAACAAGTATTTTTTAAGCTTCGCAATGCGAGATACACAACTCAGTTCTCTTGAGGCACAGTGACCGGAAGTGGCAGCACGAAATTATCTGTGGAAGTTGATGGGATTCCTCGACATGTGGCTGATATTCAGATCTTGAGATATGATTTAGTGGAGGAGAGTATGGAATCAGATATTGCCCCGAATTTGAGAAGATCAGAGCGACGGTGCCGGAGACCTGCATGATGGTGCTTTTTATTCCATATGAGATCAGGGGGAGATGTGTTAATTTAACGAAGATTTATTTCATTTATTTTAATCGATTTGTTTTAATGGAGTTGTCAGTGAAAAACATATTTGAAAGTGCAACTAATTCTTTTTGCTTTATTTTCCAGAACAAGATTATTGGTCCTTCTACAAGAACAAAGAAAATTCATCAAAAAATCTACAAAATACATCCCGAAGATGGTAAAACTCTGATAAGAAATATTGAATGGTTGAAACACTGTCAAGAAGGGGATGTAAGGGATAATTATTAATGTCGTTTGTTTGAAATTATTTTGTATTGAATGTTTGTTAAATTCTGTGTAATTTTCAGTTTAAGTATGTTAAAATGTGCTCTCTCCATAATAATTGATATTATCAAACTATCTCGAAAAATTAATTAAATGTGTTTCGAAATAAAATCACAGTAAATTGAAAAGCTGCAAATCTAGTTTTTTAAACTAGGTAAGTAGCTATAAAAATACCTAGTTTATTTTTTTACTAGGAAAATTTTAAAGAACCCAATTTTATAAATAGCGTTCTCAATGGGCCCGTTATTTCCTGTACGTAGGTTCGTAATTGTTAGTGCATTCGCCCTTATATTTTAAACACTGTAAGTAATGAAAAAAAGACACAACCGACAAAAAATTCATTCAAACGATTTCAAAAGATTTGTTAGAACAGACTAAAATCTGAAAAACATATCAATCTTCGAATGTACTTAATCAGATCAAGATGGCGTAGATTTAAATTAGACAATGTGTTTTTACAGAAATTATGATCTGTTTTTTTTACAGGTCGTGATTTTAGGGGCAGATCATACATGTCTGAAACTGAGTTCGTCCCGCACAAGAAGTCTAAAGTAAATCGAGACAGACCTTCAATGTTAGGAAAAAAATATTTAAGATCATCTAAAGACCTCATTTACTTAGAAATGTTAAGATCATAAACTCATTTAGTTTGATGTTAGAAAAGATTCTTGAAACTCATTTTATCAAAAATAACAACTACTGAGCTATTTGAAGTCACAATCATTTGTCCCTAATCCCCATATATGATTTCATTCTGTCGCATTCATAGATGATCAAATATATCACCCTAGATAATCAGAACGAATCTGGAACAATTGAAAATGCTCTACAAGCTTTAGAAACGGTTGGCCCCAAGAGCCCTCCAATCCCAAAGAGTTCGATCAAAAAAAATATCGTCAAAACATTTTGAGACAGAAATCAGGGATTATTTTTGCCTTCTTGGTGTACAGTCAATTTGTGACAATGAAGATATCTTCACCTTTTGGGAGATCTGAAAATTGGTATCTTCCCATCTTTATTCGGCGACATGCGACTTTTATTAATTTTGCAACCCCTAGAGGGGTTGAAAGAGCTTTTTCAATTACCAGGCTCTCATCTGCAGATCTTAGGTCATCCATTGGACCCAACACATTAGAAAGTGAAGCGATTCTTTGCTTGAATGGAGCTAAAATCTAGTTTTGGATAGTTTTCTGTTTTTTTAATTGTTCCCATGTCTTGAATGTAAATTTTCGTCCCCTCTTTTGAGTTTCAATTGTGTATCTAATTTGGGAATTTAAAAGACGTTGTAAGTACTTCAAACAATCTTATTTTGTTCTCTTTAAGAATATATACTGAGAACACAGTTGCTGAAAAATGCTGAGGGAGCTATGAAATTCTTTTAAAAATAAAAAAAACTTACAAATATTCTAAAAAAATAATTTTCATTTCATGGTAACACCTTATTTTCGTTTACAAATTGACTTAATTCCGAGGGAATATTCTCATGAAAATATGGCCAAATTTTCAATTGTACGACTTTTCGCAAACACTACTTTCTTTCAACGGTCCATACCTTCCCTGTCATTGCAAATAATAAGAAAGATACCTTAAGTAACATGGTTCATTTCTTCATCTCTCTTATGATCCCAAAGGAAATTAAATAATGTAAAGTGAATATTTGAGCATCAAGGCCTAAGTTAAAAATAATGTAATTGTAAGAGACTGTATATTAGTATAGAAAATTTTGAGTCTATTTATTTATTATTAAAACAATATTTTTATTGAAATCTTTTAAAAATAATAAATGGTCGTTCCTCCTACACGGACTCATTGGCGACGCAGAGTCCTTCTCTCGGCGATCCGGGTATTTCATGCTCAATAATTAGAAACAAATGCAGCTGAAGATCATTATAGTTGCGACATCGCATGAGCCTTAGACTGAAAAGCGCAATATACTTAACTTGGAAAACTCAGAAGGCCTTTATTTTTTCTTCGAAAGATTAATAGTTTAATAAAGTTAATAGTTTATTTTCAAAAATGAATATTGTAAGTATAAGTAAAAGTTGAATTTGCACAAACGTCCTAAAAACCGACATTTGTTGTATTGTAGTATCAAAAATTATAAAAATATAGTTTTTCAACATTTTGTAAAAACTAAAATATGATAAGTGGACCTTTATACACTGGTACATTACTTTTTTCATAGAAATATTAATACTGCCTTTCCTTTGATTATGATGAAGATTTTCAGAAAGTTTGTTCGAATGTGGTCGAACTGTCTTAAAGCGAAGAACGAACAGACACTCCTTGTACATAAAATTTACTATTGTTAAATGAAAACATGCAATCATTTCAAGAAAAAAATATAAGTCATTGCAAGCAATTTTACGATTGTGTAAGAAAAAAAATTGAGTCTATTTACTTATTAATAAAACATTAAATTTTATTGAAATCTTTAAAATAATAAATAATCGTTCTTCCTACACGGACTCATTGGCGTCGCCATGTCCTTCTCTCGGCGATCCGGGTATTCCATGTTCGGCAATTAGAAACAAATGCAGCTGAAACTCATTATAGTTGCGACATCGTATGAGCCACAGACAGAAAAACGCAATATTAATAAACACAAATAAAATTGCCGATGAAAGAAATTTCCTAACGAAAATGAGCATTTTAAAGAGTTCGATTTCTTTGGAAATCGATTGGGAATATATTTCTCGGTAGATTTTAACGAACAGCGATTTGAAAAACGATATCTTTCTGTGGTCGAGAACGAGAGAATGCGCATAGCGACTGTTGCTGAAGGATTTGAGGATGATTTCCGTTGTCATCCAATGAGCGAATCCAACTAGAAGCAACACGAAGATGTTGAGAATGATTATTATTTCTATAAACTCTTCATTTTGATGTATCATTTCGCATTATCGATTGAAATATTGAAATAATTTTGTGATATAAAAATTATTATTATTATTATTATTAAACACCAGTTTACATTGTATTATTAATTTTACATGCTTCCATTTTCTTAGGGAAATTTAACATTTACAGGGTTTCTCACGTCATTTCGTAATTGCGATACATCATTTCGTATTTGAGGCATTTCATTTTGTAATTACTACATTTCATTATATTAATGATAAAAAATGAAATTAAGTTAAATTACGTTTATTTAATTACCATCGTACATCAGTTACATATTTGAACAAAATGGAATAAACTAATATTTGATGAGTATTTCTTCTTTCAAGTATTAATTCCGCTCTTTTTAATGTGTACTTAAAATACTTAATGCATCTTTCAATATTTTTTTTCTCATACATTAAAATCATATTCTGACTGTGAACGATTTTTTAATTCTCGTCATGTAACTCCGCAATCCTAATCAACCCATCTTTAGATTTCAACAATATGTTCTTCGTGAAGCTTTTTTTCACAAACCACCTATTAATTTTTGATCTATTTTTCCTTCATTTAAATATACTTTAAAAGTAGAACATACTGTCGTATATTTGATGATATCTGAGTCTTTGAATGGTTGCTTAAGAACAAATCAATTATCTTTTTTTCGTATTTCAACTTTTACAGTCATCACAATTAACTTGACATATGAAATTGTATATAATTTAGAAACATTTTTTTTTGTATTACCTAGTATTACCTTCTTTCCAAAATGAGTGTTAAATTTACAATAAATTTAATAATAAAATTTGTACTTTTATACTTTTCAAAAGGAAATATAATTACGAAATGACGTGCCACAATTACGAAAATATAATATGTGCTAAACCCTGTAAATAAAGTATCTATATTGTGGGGCTTTCGCTCTTTTTTAAGTATGATATTATAGGCTCTTTAGATGGTCAACCCAAACCAAATAAGTCTAAAAGTCCCCTCGATAGGCCTCCTACTGGAACGTCAGCCTTTCGCTTCCGCGCACGCTTTGACAATCTAATCAGAAACGATCATTCATGGATAGTAGTCCCATGATTCTGCATCCCTTTGGCTGTGTACGTGGACTTTACACACCCACAAAACAGGCATCTGAATATTCCTCTCGCAGTTAGATCTGTAAGGCGGTAGTCCAGCAAGGTTTCTAAAGTACTCGCTTCTAACTCTCCTATCGAAGCAGCATTCGGATCGACGATTGGTACTTGAGTTGCGTTGTCTTCTGGTATCGCGTACAGTGGTTGATTCCCTTCTTCTGATTGTCTGGACTGATTGGTTCTGCTCGGGAAAATTTGGACTTATTGTTCTTTTTTAATTTTGTGCGCTGTTTTGAGATGTCCTATGAGCCATCTCATGATATGGTCTTGAAAGAACTACAAGACCAAAGGATGGCTCATATATATAATAAACTTATAAATACAAACAAATTACTACCAATTATAATAGGGCATCATTATATATAAAGGGTAAAAAATATACATAACACACAAATACAAATATAAACGTACAATAATAATTTAATGCACACTATATACATATGAAATTTTCTAACGTTCTAATAAGGTCTTTAATGTTTTAATAGGGTAAATAAAAATTTGTAAATTGTAATTTAATGGAAGTACGAATTCCACAATTATTGGTTACAAAAATAGTGCATTTTATCCATTTCAGATCAGTCGAAAATAATTTTAGCAGAAAAGACTAAGCAAAAATCTGGAAGATATGAGTATTTTGATATTTTTATAACATGACAATTTATATTTAAATAGCTTTTCTATATGATTCTTATTAGATTGTATATTAAAAGACTCGTTAATATTTTTTCGATCGATAATTTCTTATACCATAACATAATTCATGTATAATCTATGAGCATAGTGAAAAGTTTGAAGAAAAAGAAGAAAATGTAGTTTGGATTGCAAAGCCCGGATTTATTAAAATAAATAGAGAATGGTTATAAAAAATTAACGCACATTCTTATGACAGTGAGATTGAACTTGTTCAAGCCAAGAAAATTGTTTCAACTTCAAACATTGATGCAAACTTAAGGGCTGCCGAATCAGACAAGTTCCATCAAATTTTACTAGTTTTGTTGAATTAAGGATCCATCCTAATTACACCATTTTTTAGTATAGTCACATTAACTTTGAAAATCTTTTACTCTATGACTCAAACAATGAAAAATTTCGCTATTTTAATATTTGGAAAATCATAGATTTAGGACATTATATAATTTGTTGATTCTGTGATCGAATTTCTTGATCGAATATGTAGTCTATCCCCCATCTATTCTATGAGCTATATAAATTTTGCCTCATTATATATATATATATATATATATAAACATCTATCATTTTTATTGTTCTATTTTAAAATATCACTAAATATAATTACATAAAATTATTTTTTGCTGCCAGTCTTCAGGGTCAATTATCATGTCCTGTCAGCACATATATTGTGGGCATTTAAATAGACCCTTAATCATTTATCTATGTCTACAAATTAGGAAAATAAATTATACGCAAATAGAAATCGCATGCACACACAATACATACTCGCTATACACACAAAAAACATCAAATTATGTTTGAAAGTTTGAGTATGATGTTACATCATTTGAGAGTATTCGATGTCTCGTTGAGTAAGGAGGACAATTGGGCAGTAGTAAACTGTGAATTTTAGTGATGGAATACACCACAACGGTGCATTGCCGCGTACGTAACGCGGTACGCGTACAACAGTACGCATCTTTGGCAGCTAGGTTTTCAATGATTTGTTTTTTATTGGTTTGCGTATGTTGCTGGTTGATTATCAGCATGTCCGGAAAGTTGATGCTAATTTCGGTTCGTATATCCCGTTTCAGTTATGCAAAAATGCTTCGTAGGGATTCGAGAAAGGTGAAAAGCGAGGCTTATTGATTATGTTGCCATTTGATGTTGCATGCAGTAGTATCTGAGCATTATCTTGACTAAAATAATGTGGTTATTGTCTACAAAAGACTGATATTTGTTTGGATCCAAGTTTCCACTAAAAACTTGGAATAGAATGGGGCCATCCATACTATGTTGACAGACTGTCTTCTTTTCGATCGTCCCAACGACCAGCCTGTCCATTGGTTGAAGCCCATTTCGTCATAGTAAATATATTGACTCATGCGCCAACTTTCGGTTATAAATCGACTGGTGCATTTATACCGCAGCTGTTTGACACGTTCAGAAATTTTTTCCTGGATTGAACCTGTCACTTTTATGTTGATTAGTTATTCAGTTAAAAATCTCGAAATAGTAGGATGGGATATTTGAATCTCTCTATTGTTCCAGAAGTGTCTTTGCATTTCTATAAACATCATCGGGTCTGTTCTGTCGTGCTCCCCTTCAAAACAACATCTTCGTTGGCTCTGAGCCCCCATCCGTTTTCCATTAGAGTTCAACGGCAACTCTGTCAAAACTTAACTAATTACACGTCAACGGGGAACAGACGCGCCTCATTCGATCACATCAACATGTTGTGTGTACGTTGGAGCGCCTTCGGGTTTTTGACTAGTAACGAGGATGACCCGACTGGTAGCTCAGCTTCTGGAGGGGTTGATATATGTTCGAACTAAGATTTATATTTCACGTTACATTATCGATGAAAGGCAGAGAGAATCCCAAAGAAACAAAGGTTGGAATGCTCGCGTGCCCCTTGCATGCTACGAGCACCCTACGTCGTTACTGAAGGTCATCTGCCTCATAATATTCGAATTATATTTTATATTTACATATATATATATATATATATATATATATATATATATATATTTATATAATTTTACATATTGTATTCCATATTCGACACTCAGCGTTTCGAATACTTTAATCATTTTCGATCGGAATTATTTAACGATTTAAACGCTACTCTTGCAAACACTCAATAGGTAATGATACTTAGTCTAAATCGATAAGCAAATTGTTTAATTCAAATTTATTCAGACGTTTGCTATTCAGTCAACAAAATAACACGATCGACAATAATATTATATTCAATACATTTCTCGAAATTCGCGAAGAGACTCGTTTTTAATACGAACTCTTATCTTCAACTGTCTTACTCTCACGATCACACTTGGCAGTCTCTTTTAATAATATCTCACACTTTCTTGTACTCGCTCATCTTTATTGGGTTCGATCGTATCTTTTTAGATTAGATTACTCGGAGCTACTCCATGTTAATATTACTTCATATTATTCACATAGGTCATATCATACATATTAATTTTTTATTCATACTGTTTCCTATATCTTTCAAAAATCTTCATCAGGTGTAACCATTTATCCACACAACGTTAAATCAAAGAGCTTTTAGGCACTCTCAAAATATAGTCCGATACAGTTAGACAAGTCAAAATTTAAATAAAAGTTATAAAATGGACATCAAGAATAATCGTTAATACTCCTTTACAAAATAAAATTAATAAGAGAATAACGTGGCTAAATTCAAATACTAATTAAATAGAGCTGTATCGCAGAATTTCTTTAATGATGAAATATTTACTCAAGTTTGCTACAAAATATTATTATCTATATAAAATATTATTAAGGCACATTGTTAAAGCATTACTATAAAGTATTATTATCCATGACAAATTATCCAATACAAATTATTAAAATATTACTACTTAATACTATTAATCATAAAGTATTATTAAGACCAATTATCAAAATATTACTACAAAATATTATCATTCATAAAATATCGTTAAGACAAAATATTAAAATATTATTACAAAATATTATTATTCATAAAATATTATTAAGACAAATTATCATTAAAATATCGTTACCAAATATAAAATATTATTAAGACAAGTTATTATAAAATATTATTATTCGTAAAATGTTGTTAAGACAAACTATTAAATTATTATTATAAAATATAATTATTCATAAAATATTATTCAGACAAAATTAATAGATCAGAGGCAGAATTAGTGGCAATAATATATACAATAATAAAATAATCATCATATTAATTCTCCATTCAATTCATAATCTGCTATGTACATGATTTACAAGGGTTACATGCGAATCAATTACACTTCGGAGTCCAAGGACCCTTCTTCCGGATCCCTTGGAAACAGAAATGAACTGTGTTCGAATCTCTGCCCTCTTGGGCTGCAAACCTCGTCGTTCATGGCGGTTTGACTCTGATTTTCGAATTTGATTTTCGTACTCAATTCAAAACTTTTATCGAAAACATTACAGAAAGGATATAAAGAACATAAAATAAAGTCAAAATTATTTAATTGAAACCAGAATAAACAAAATAAATTGAAACCAAATAAATATCAAAATAAAATGAAATGAAGACAAAATTATAACATCAAGAATCAAATGATCTTATACCTTCCAAATAATTAATAACTTCGCCAATAATTAATAACTTTCGTCGAATAATGTCAATGTATTGATTAGTGATTAGCGGGCAATGTGTTGTGGTCCTTGTGTATAATTTACACAGGTATTTATAGGGACAGGATGCGTCCCGTAACGAGACGAGGTAATAAGGTAAACAATGACCGTCATATCTCGGTTCGTCAATAACAGGCGGATGCGCACGAGCGTAAGGTTTATTTTATGTTATAAACATTCGTTATATAATTTTTCATTCAGGATGTCTGCGGATAGGTCATTCATCGACAATGTTTACCATTCCAGAGCTCATGCAGGATATTCGCGATCAAACGGTTGTTTACGCGGCATGGTTTTTCGCTTATCGCGTTCGAATGGAATTTTGGTAAAATTTTTTAATTAATTAAGATCTCTTAATTGATTTTTCTCTTTTCATGATTTCTAAAAGGTCTTTCAGGGTTGCAGCAGCCTCCTCACTAGCCGGGACCGATCAAAAGGGGATGAGTCAAAGTTCAAGGAGCCCTCACCACGTCCTACGCCCTGCACGCTCGGGACCAATCTTACACCTAAATGAGGATAGTCGAGTTTGACTATCCTCACAACTTTCACTGAAGGTCTCGGGCATATGGACATCGGGTGCGGAGAAGGGTTTCCTGCAGTTTCTGTGGACAAAGTCGCTGGCGTAACAGTTCTTCAATGAAATCGATCATAAATTTACCAAATTATTAATGGATAATGGGTTTTTGTAGCCTCCTTGTCTTCCTGTGCTTATTAGACTATATTTTCGGTATTTGAAGATTGTATATCTGGTCACTGATTCTGAGATATCCAACTGTCTGACCACAATGATAAATCTTCAGCATAATTATATGCTTAAATGAGCCTTTTGACGTTAATTTCCGAAACTCTTAAGAAAATTATTAAATCATAAATCAGAAAATTATTAAATCATAAATAAAATTCAAAAAAATATGATTTTCTCGTTTTTTCTCGACATGTGATGTCTTTCTCTTTATCTTCTAACACTGAGCTATAATTAGTCAATATTTTTCTTAATAAAATACCTTATATCAGTGTCACTGTCTATAGGCTAAAAAAGAAAAACAATCATATAAAAATATTTTTACTATTAAATGCAAGGAAATTGAGTGTACTTCACGTGTGTATTATCTTGTACTTGTATGCCTGTGTGTATAGGTATACATAAATCATTTTCTATGGTTAATAAAACTAATAAATGCTGCCTGTTACTATTTAATCTATTTGAAGATTAATACATAAATTAAGCTGGTCATTTATTGGTAGATTGATGATTATGATTTGGAATTCGCAATTATTCAATTATAAATTAATTATTCTATTATTTATAACTTAATTATTCTATTAAGTGCAAACAAATGTGTAAAGTAAAATAACATTTAAATATGACAATTGGGCATTCTTTAGTACTTCGCCCAATCCAGAAAAAAATATTTTTCTAACTTTTTCGTTTGCAATATTTAAAAAAAATAAATAATTTTCTTAAAAAATATTTTCCAAAAAATAATTTTCTTCGTTTATTTTAAATTGGTTTTTCAATTTTTTCATAAAATAAATGATAAAGCAAATAACAAATCATTAAAAAAATCATAATGTTATAAACCTCTGTTTTTTTTCCAAAAAAACATTGCACATATTAAATGTAAACAATTGATTTCGGAAATCTTTGTAAAAAAAACATTTAGGTTTTTGTAGCGACAACGAAAATATATTTTTTATTTAATCAAAAAAACTCGCTTTCAATATTTTTGCCAAACATTAGTTCACTTAAACAAACTGTTTTTTGCATCAAAATAACTAACTCTATACAACATCCCCACCAGATTCGTCAGAACACGAATCTTCATCAACCACATAATCCTCTAAATATTTGGGTCTTCTCCGCAGGCGTTTCATGTCAATACTCTTTGATTCATCAACTTC
>MQRK01248169.1:1572-14430 GCA_001938485.1 Girardia tigrina
TATTTATAATAATTATTATTTTTATTTATCGTATTTCAAGTTAATCGATGATGAAATAATAATTTCAAAAATAATTGCATTACAATTTATATTATTATATATTTATATTTATACATAAATCATCATAAGATTATATTTCATTTGGTATTGGAAAACTATTGTAAAAGTGGGTGTAACAAATGTTAGGAAATTTTAATCAAGTCGTCGATCACGAGTGTTAAATGTTAAAATTATTACAAAATAGTTTTTAATTTTAAAAAATGTTACGAAATTACTTTTAGTTTTTGCGTTAACGCCCATTGAACACTGCGATTGTCATGATTGTATTATTGGGAAAATAAATTTGAAAATCATTTTTATTAAAGAATGTCAAAATTCATAGATGTTGAAACGACTGAACTTCTTCCTCTCTTTCTCGAGTGTTATAAATATGGAGTAATAACTCGATTGTTTTAGCTGTTAGAAATTTATGGGATATGTCAGGACACAAGGTTTCATTGTCCAAATTGAGATTTCCATTTATTTCTTTCTGCTTTTCTTTTCTAGAAACTCATGTCGCCCTCGGGGTGCCTGAGCTTGACATGCTTGGTCTATGGCTACATCGATTGTCGGTATAGTCATGGATAATTCATATCTCAAATTAAAAAGTCAAAATTATTAAGTAAAAATTAAAAATACTGAAATATTTGATATATTATCCAATAAATTACCTGTCCATCGAGATTTACCCAACACAAAATTATTAATTAATGAACGACAATCCAATTTTCTAGATTTTATATTTAATCTGACATTCGCGCAAAAAGTAACCTTTTTTATTTTGTTTTGATCACCTAAACCAGTGGTTCTCAACCTTTTTTACTCGTGGCCACCCAAAATATATATTTGCATGGGTGGCCCTCTTCCTATTTTTAAAAAAAGGCATTTATTTTATAATTTTTTATACAATATGCATAGAGAAAACAAATGTGCAGTATAAAGAATTTTTATTCTATAAAATTTCTGAAGGATCTCATTAAGAAGTTTTATTTAATGAGTTCCTTGCGCCTTATGTAAAATAGCCAATTTTCTAATATCCGGCTCCATATTTGTCAGTGACAGACGAATATGTCCTCTGTTTTCAATATCAAGTCGATCTACTTCTTTTGATTACAAATAAACCGCTCTACTAAATGCAGATTTTACCAGGTAAGAAATGGGAAAACCTGTAAAAAATAAATTTGCTTTTTCCCAAAGCAAGGGAAACTTATTAGCAATTTCATTACAATTCTAGAAATTTTGTTTATTACATTTATATTTAGCTTGAGCTGTTATATCGCATTGTAGCACAATAAGTGTTTCTAGTATATCTGTATCAACTTAAGCAGCATATAATCTAAATGGATCTACAAACCAGTTTCGCACATCCATTTCTATTAAATCATTGAATCGGTATTACATATCATAATACAGTTGTTTTAAATGCTCATACTATAATGTCATCATCTTTTAGTTCTGCATTACAAGTACCTAATGATGGAAACTGTATCAGAACACTTCGTCCAACATTGCTCCAAAATAGTTTGAGTTTTCGAAGAAAAGTAGTAATAAATTCTTTCGAAGAAATAAGACTGCTATTTCTTCCTTGCACCTTCTCATTTAACGAATTAAATTTTTCAAATATATCTGAAAAATAAAATATATCACATTTAATAGCAATAATTTCTTGTCCAGTCGATTTATCTCGTAAAAATGACACAAAGCTATTCCAAATTGTAACAAAACGGCGCAAGCAATTTTCTTTCGGTTGCCATCTAACTTCGGTATGCATTACCAAATAGCTGAAAATCTTCATCATTTTCACTGCAAAGTTGTTGAAACAGACGATCTGGAAGTGCATTTGATTTTATGTAGTTTACCGATTTTATTACAATAGTACATCATGTAAACGTCCTCCAAATTTTTTTGAGTCTAAATGTTGGCGATGAAATACGCAGTGAATACAAAACACTTCAGGAATAGAATTTTTTAAATCAGTAATAAATTCTCTGTATTTACCCATGATTGCTGCAGCACCATCCGTGACACAACCAATAATATTAGGCTGTCCCAAAAGTCCTCAGTGGGCCTTTAAAAACACACTAATATTTTACCAAATTTGGACTGAATATTATTCATACTGTCATAAATACTGTGTTAAAATTTCAAAGCATAAAATTTGAAACTTACCAAAAAAATAATATTATTAACAAAAAAATAAATTAGATGCAGCGAATTTAAAAATTTATTTAAAAAAATTTTTTTTAAGCAACACCATATTCACCATTGTTGTCAATAACCAACTGACAATAGTTACAAAGTTTATCTATTTGATTTTTTAATGTTTCTGCGGATAAAGAATTAAAAAAGAATTTACAAGTTTCTTCAATTTCTTCATGTGATTTGAAGACATGATTTTTAAAACTTTTCTTCATTTTTGAAAACAAGAATCTGTCACACAGATTAAAATCTGGACTATATTTTTTTTCAATTTTTTTTGTTTCAAAAAAAAGAGTTGCTTCTTTGCTAGAATAAGGTCTTGCATTATCATGCCACCACTTAAGTTCCTTTAGCTTGATGCTGTTAGATCTAAGTTTCCGCCATTTTTCACCGGTGTCATGAACAAAGTTCACATACACCTCGGAATCGATCTTGGTACCATATGGCAGTGCTTTTACATTAAAACGTTTGTTGCAGGTAAAGGTTACGAAAACAAGAGATTTTTTATCAGTCATTGGCGATGACATTATCACTTTTGGTGGAACAGCATTAGAAGGAATCCAAACTTTGTGATCTTCTTTCTTTCCTCTACCTTGGAAAAAGACATATGTATCATCCTCGATCGCTATGTTGGATTATGCTTCATCACCCATCTGTGAAATTACATGGTGTATTTACTTTGCAGTGTTAATACGTTGTTGTTTATTAGCAGCAAAAAGTTCGTGAGGGACCCAAACAGAGCAAACTTTTTTGTAATGAAGTTTTTCACGCAAAATTTTGTGGAATGTATTTTTGCCTAAAGAAGTTCATTTTCAATATAACGCAAAGACGCATTTGGAGCTTTATCAATCACTTTCTTGACTGCTTTAATCTTTTCATCGTCTATAAATGACGGCCTGCCACTTCTTGATAATTCGTCGAAGGACGTCCGCTTTTCTTTTTTTAAAATCAGTCAACCATTGTTGAATAGTTTTCAGTGCTGGGTGATTTGCGTCTTCCCATGCCTGCTGAAGTTGCTGTAGAATTTCTGAAGCAGAGAATCCTCTTTTACTTTAAGTTAGAACAAAAAAAACGTTGGCAACATTTATTTGGTTCCATTGTTAAAAACCGGTTGATTTGAATTCGCTGCCCTTTTAAAATTTCAATACTTTAATAAAACAAAGTTTTACTTTTTTTAATTTTATGCTTTGAAATTTTAACACAGTATTTATAACATTCTAAATAATATTCAGTCCAAATTTGATTAAATTTGGTAAAATATTAGTGTGTTTTTAAAGGCCACCTGATGACATTTGGGACAGCCTAAATATTTTTTAACAGAAAATTATTTTCCATAAAATAATTTTTGACTACTTCAAATATTGTTTCGTCTTCAGTATTCTTCTTGAGTTTTTGTGCAAAATGCATTTCCTCACAAAGTTTATTATAATTAAAAAATCGAACATATGTCATCAAAAGAGCATCATTTCTCTGTAAAGTAGTTTAATTTTTTTAATTTTAATTACTCAATTAATTGTTTTTGCACATCGTCTGCCATTTCATCAATACGTCTAGATGTTAGGGTTTTGAAAAAATACATGTGAACACTTTTGATAAAATTTTATAAAGGAAAATTTTTAAATAATTCTTTTAGTAAAATTATTAACTTCAAACAAAATAATATTTAGTTTGGCAGAACTTGGAATTAAAGGTTGTAAATGTTTGTTTTACTTCATCAAAAATTATAAATATTTTAGTCTTTGTTTTATCTCATCAATTTTCAAGGCTGATGAAAATTACTATATAAACAACAGCAAATTTAGTTATAGTTGCCCAGAAATATCTGCAAGAAATTTAATCAAGAAGAAGTCGTTGTAACAAGTAACGTAAATACAAAACTTATATTATTTCTATTTTATTCTTTTAAAATATTGTTAAACCATAAGTACCCCGTATGGGAGAAGAAGGTTTAATTTAAAAAGTACAATATCGTTCGTTTTGGGAGATTCACAGTTTTTACTGTAATCTATTAACTCGTACGAAATATTGTTTTGTGTTTTTGTTCTGTCATCAAGAATTGAATTATTATTATTATTATTTTTGACTTGTTAATTTTTGTTATTTGAAATAAAGTTTCATAAAAGAATTTGTGTTCATTATTCATATATTTATGTTGGAAGTCCTTTCTGATTAATTGGAGTCAGATCAAAGATTAAAGATTATTGATTAAAGAATAAAGAATAGAGATTTACGATTAAAGATAAAGATTTAAGATTTGTGTTTTAAAAAGTGAATATTGAGATTAAAGATAATTTTAATATCCCACCATAGATATAAAAGAATTACTCAAAGATATGGTTTGTATAATTTCGTATGGACTTTTATTCATAACTGATTAAATTACAATAGAATTTGCAGGTAAAATTAATGATTACCCAATATTATGAGGGTTACCAGTTCTTTCACTTAATTTCGATATTTCATTTGATGCACGTAAGCCACTGTCTACTTCAGCTGACTTATGCTTTATCGATTTTCTTGAATTAAAATCAACCTGCAACTTTTTAAAATAATACAACGAAGCATTTTTGCTCTGGATGTATATTTTCAAAGTGAATTTTAACTTACTCAGTCTCATGTTCTCATTTCATTTATTCTCAACAATATGATTTATTTTTTTCCGCATTAAAGAACAACATTAGTTAATATTATTAAGTATTTTATTTTGTTTTAATAAACATATAAGTATCAAATCACCAATTGATAATGAAGATCTTTCTTTTGTTCTTTTCTATTATCTTCACATCTGTATCTGGTCTCGAACAATATTTGAAGTTTTACCCTCATCCGAATGTCAAAGAAAGACAAAATAGTTACGAAATGAAAAACAATAATCTTTCCGTTGACGCTTTCACAACAAAGTCCATTCAAATCAAGATTATAGAAATGAGTCCTAGGTCTTCGAAATTCTCTTTGACACTCATTTGTCAAGTCGAGAAATTAGATTTGAAATACGCGTTGACAGAAGCGATATTTTGTAAGAAAACGTCTTTGAATTCAAAAAATGTTTGTGAATCTATTCGCAAAGATTCTCAGTCGCGGTATTTCAACTTCTCAAAGATAGAATCCGATCCACAAAGAGGATTCATACTCTCCTTGACAGAATTTCCTGTCGATGTGGACTTCAGTGGATCCTATTCTTGTCTCCTCGCCAATCCATATGGATCCCTTCAATCTAATACTTTCGAAATACGAGACTTTCGATTTTATGCAAAACTAATTTCGTCTCACGATTATCGATCGTACGAACAGAAAACGATACATCTCCAAGAAATTACATCACAAAGTCTTCCTTTATATTTTAACTGTAATGATAACTTGAAATATCGAGATGGTCGTCTTCCATCATGGGTGACAAACGAAATGAGCTCTCCTTACAAATGGCATCTCTGTCACGGAATACGATCTCTCTCTGAATGTCTAGAGATGCTGATCATTGTCAAACTAAAGGACATTCYGCAATTGGAGGATGTATTTGAGTATTATCAATATTTAAATGGAACAATAGTTTTACTGAATTTTAAAATGAAAACATCTTTTGCTGCCGGTTTAATTTGTACATCCCGAAGCGTCTACAGGGACGTTTCTCGGATGTATATGACGAAAACGGACGATGGCTGGAGTCCCATTAATATCAAATATACATCAACGAACAGAAGTTTACACATTTTACCAAATCCTCAAACAAAATTTTATATTCGAGAAGGAAGTTATAAACATTCGCAATTTCAATTACAAGTTCCATATGTAATGAACACTGAAGAAAGACGAGATATGTCTTGGGTAAGAGCAGGACAAGAGATTCTTGAAGGTTTCCGGGAAATAAAAAACAGATTGATATTTCCTGAAGTGATTGAAAAGTCTCACCAAGGAAAATATGTTTTGAGATTGTATGAAACTAGTAAACCGGAAGGAGAGTCGACTATGATCTGGTTCGAGATAATTGTTCTTTCTACTCCGGAATTCTTAAACTACTCCAAATTACCAAGAACCATATCCCATATTAAAGGAATGCCGCTCGAAGTACCTGCAACATATTCTGGAGAGAAAGTTACAATGAATGTTGAAATAAACGGAATTAGAATCGATCTTTCATCTAAAGAATCAAAACGACAAAGTTTAGAAAGATTAGTATCAAAATACACTGAACTATCGCTACTCAATTTTACATTCGAATCTTCACAAAGTGACACTGGAAGTTCTTTAATCTGCAGATCTTCTTTTGTCGACTATCGCGAAACAACTGAAGAAACTTATTCTGTAACATTTGTCGCGACGAATTCTATCTCGGAATCCAGAATTGACTATTTAGTCCTCTTATACAATCGACCCGTTTTCCAAGAACTTCCCTCGAGTTACAGTTGTAGAGACAGTTGTGACAGTTACGAGACGCATTTGGTCAAATGTCGAATCAACGATGAATATTATGAGAAAAGAAACTTTCTNGTAGAATATTTCTGGAAAATAAATGGTCGAAATATCAGTGAACTCAAAAGCAATCACTTATTCTTACAGTATTTGATAATCACCAGAAATCAAGTGTCCATAGACAAGATTCCTCTTGATTGTTCACCAATCAACAAGACACTGTTGAGTCTTCTTTCGAGATTCGTCGTCAGTTGTAAAGTCGCCATTCGTCCGAAAGATGAACGACTCAAGTTAGTCTCTTTTAACACAGATCGCATTCCTTCTCTCACGTTGAAACTTGAAGCAGAAATTAAGTTCACAAAAGATGTTACAAGGTATCAGTTTTATTTGTATCTAATACCGACACTGATTGTATGGGTTGCATTGATGAGTTTTGTGACATTTGTAATACGATTCTCTTTGTCGAAGGAAACGAAAGAGAATTACAAATTTTCAGGGAAACAATTAGGAAATATGAGAGAGGAAATGGAAATGAGAATGAACGAGAAAGACATCAGACAGACTCTGTTGCGTCTGGACGAAGATGACCTTCAATGTGCAACTTTGCCAACGGGAAGTTTAAGCATCTCAAATAGTTTAAGAAAAGAATAAAATAAGACAAAATGTTAATATAAATACANNTTTTATTGATATATTATATTCAGTTCATTTGCACTACAATTTATTCCTACATTTAACTTTACCATCGAAAGATTGAATTTCGGTAAAGCTTATGTATAGTATAGGTAAACTTTCTGTATATAAAACAACATTAGCATCATTATTCAAATTGTAAAGAAGTACTGAGTTGCCTGAAAATTTCTTACTGGTTTTTAAGAAAAATTCAGAAGAATAATTAGTATATAAATAAGGTATTTAATCAACAATGTATATATCGTTTTTCCTTAAATCTTTTGCCATATTTCTTATATTCTCTAAAAATCCATCTTTTCTAATTCTTTCAGCTTTCTCGGCTAAAATCTGTTCAAGATATAATTTTAGAAATTCAGAGACTTAAAGTTTTTTCAGTTAATAAAATTTTGCAAGGAACTGAATAGGTGATTGTCGGCAGGCGTCACGTCGCAGGATTGCCAGCACATCACAGTGACGGTTCAAAAACATTTTTCTTGTAATCAAATAGCCATGATTTATTTTCGTGGAGCAACGTAACGTCCTTCCTGATCGTTAATTCTGGGCGTGTTTCCTAGATTACTTTCTTTAACCCGTTACCGCATAGTGGATCATATATATCCAAAATATTTTTTTATTATTTTATTACCCTAACTGCATAGCTAGCAATATATGGGTTTTTTGGAAATTCTACATGAAGAAATCATTTTTTTCAAAATAAAAAAAAACATGCAGTAAGGGATTAATTTATCCAGACTAATTGCTGCCGTGACCAATTGGGTCCCGACCAATTTTCCACGACCAACTGACGTATTCCCTCATTACTCAGGCCAAGACTTTGAGATTTATCATTTTCTGTTTGTATAATTGTTGTAACATCCTCTTTTCGAGTGTTAATCGTGTGTTTGCTTGAGTTTTAATTTCACTTTGTGTTTCTTTCACCTTGAGTGATTCTCTTGATCCGATCTGTTTGTGTGATTTACCTGATCATGTGCAACGAGTTTTTTTAGTGAGTTGATTCTGGTGTTTTCGTACTTGGCGTGTGAAATGAGATGATTGCTTGTGTAAAGTAACTACTTCACTTTCCCGATTGTGCAACAGTTGGTTGATGATATCACATCAACCCGAACAATATTGCACAAAAAGGTCAAATTGCGCAAATGCAATTTGATGACGCAAACCCACAAAATTAATATAAAAAGTAATTTTGTAATTTTGTATTTTTAGAAAAATAAAGTTTTGATTTGTCTTATATCTTAGCGTTATCATTTTAATATAAAATGAATGATTTCAAAACTGGTGTCAGAAGCGACGAGTTACTCGAATGCAAAAACGTGACAACAAAACTGCCACAGTACTTCGATGATGCAGAAATGTGGTTTCATCAAGTCGAAGCCGTGTTCCGACTTTCCCGAATAACAAGTGAAACCAACAAATTCCTCCACGTCATGGCCAGTCTTCCCCCAGCCATCCTCATCGAGTTTCAAGAATCGTTCCAAGAATCATCAAACACTCCGTATTCCGATCTCCGACGTGCAATGATTAAACTCCGACAGGTCCGAATCTCCACACACTTTGACCGACTATTCAACACCACACAACTCGGAGATCGTCGTCCAACGGAACACTTACGTATCCTCCGAAGACATTATCAGCAACTCGGAATTCAATCGCCTAATGATCACATTCTGCGACACGTTTTCCTCAAATCACTCCCCATCGACATTCAGAAAGATCTGACAGGTAGAGATTCTAATTCTTTAGACGATTTAGCGAAACTGGCTGACGATCTGACCAAAGTGACATCACAATATACAGTCAATGCTGCCGAAGACCCAACTACTCAAATCGCCCAACTGACGACCGAAATAAACCTCCTCAAGCAACGACTCAATAGAACAAATTCTACAAAGACCAACAACTTTACAATCTGCTACTACCATCGTACTTTCGGATCAGCCTCTCGCAAATGCCAGCCCCCTTGTGATTATAATTCTTCGGGAAAAGCCAAAGGGTCAGAATGAAGCCGGTAAATCTGACCCCTCAAAAGCCACCGGATCATATCTCAGCCATATTCATCGTCCCAGCTCGGACCGGTGACAAAGTTCTTCAGTTTTTGATTGATACAGGCGCTGATGTTAGCATATTACCACGAAATCTATTCAGTCGTGACTGCTCCCCGTGTAGCCAAAGATTGATCGCAGGCAACGGAAACAACATTGTTACCCACGGAAAACTGAGACTCAAATTCCGCATTGCCGACACAGACAAAATCTTCGAATGGGATTTCATCCTTGCAGATGTCAACCGACCAATACTTGGGTCTGATTTCCTGGCTCATGAAGACGTAAAAATCAACTGCCGACAAAGCCAAATCTCAATCGGGAACGGCATAATCAATTCATCGATCAGGACTGCCCATACCGGTCACATCACAGTTCCCTCCGACGGTAAACATTTTTTTAAAATTGAAACTTCAGGCCCTCCGATAGCTCAAAGGCCACGTCGCCTAGGACCGCACCTACTTCAAATCGTTCGAAATGAGGTCGACCAACTACTGGCACAAGGAATTATTAGAAGGAGTACCAGTCCATGGGCATCCCCATTGTGGTGGTAAAAAAAGGATGGTAGAATAAGACCTTGTGGTGATTATCGACTCTTGAATGATATTATGAAGCCAGACAAATACCCATTGCCGAGGATAGCAGATATAATGGATAAGATCGCAAGTAAATTGTATTTTTCTACTTTAGACTTAAAAAAAGCCTTCTATCAAATCCCGATACATCCAGATGATGTTCAAAAAACGGCAATCACTACACCATTTGGTCTGTTTGAATATCAGTCGATGCCCTTTTGATTACGGAATGCTGCGCAAATGTTCCAACGCCACATGGACTCCATATTACAAGGCTTTGAAGCGTTCGCTGCAGCATACATTGACGATATCATTATCTTCTATGACTCGGCGGAAGACCACGAACAACATATATCAACAATTCTCGGCATCTTAAAAGAAAATTCCCTGCAACTCAACAATGAAAAGTGCGTCTTACGTTCTAAGAAAATTGAATTTCTGGGATTCCGCATTTCAAATTCCGGTATTGAACCCATCCAAAAGAAAATCGATGAGATCACCAATATAAAAGAACCCAGTGATACGAAATCACNTCGAAGATTCATCGGAGCGGCAACATTCTACCAATGGATGATACCAACTTCTCACAGATGATGGCTCCCTTATATGATCTCCTTACTACAGCCAAAGTGAACAAAAAGATCCAACTCAAATACAAACAGAAACATGCGTTCTCCGCTATGAAACAGCAACTCAAAAACATCACCAAGATGTATCCATTTGACGTAAACAAAGATCTCATTTTGTGCACGGATGCCTCCGAAATAGCTGTGGGAGCCAGTCTGAACCACGAAATCAACCAGAAATTATCACCGATCGCATTCTTCTCTAGGAAATTAGGACAAGCCGAAAAGAAGTATTCAACATTTGACCGTGAACTTCTCGCAATATATTTAGCCGTCAAGAAATTTAAAACACTATCTGGAAGGGTCCCAAGTCCGAATACGGACCGATCACAAACCATTACTCGAGACACAGTCAATGAAAGAACCTTCAAACCGGTAATGGCGGTATATTGAATTTTTAAACTAATTTTCCTTCAGGTTAGAGTATGTCAAGGGGACTGAAAACGTGGTAGCGGATTTCCTGTATCGAGCCAATGACAATGCTACAGATGAAACTTCCATTATGGCTATAACCGAGACAGAGATTATCAACGAACAGGACAAAGAAAAGGAAAAACTCCTCAGTAACAACAGCCTCAAAATCGAAATGCTCCGAGGTATTCTCTACGACCTCATTAACTCCAACAAAAGATTAATACTTCCGACAACCCTCCGGTACCCGGAGTTCTTAAGGCACCACGGATTAGCGCAAAGAGGATTCACACTATCTTTGGCAGAATTTCCTGTCGATGTGGACTTCAGTGGATCCTATTCTTGTCTCCTCGCCAATCCATATGGATCTCTTAAATCTAATACTTTCGAAATACAAGACTTTCGATTTTACGCAAAACTAATTTCGTCTCACGATTATCGATCGTACGAACAGAAAACGATACATCTCCAAGAAATTACATCACAAATCCTTTATATTTTAACTGCAATGATAACTTGAAATATCGAGATGGTCGTCTTCCATCATGGGTGACAAACGAAATGAGCTCTCCTTACAAATGGCATCTCTGTCACGGAATACGATCTCTCTCTGAATGTCTAGAGATGCTGATCATTGTCAAACTGGAAGACCTTCCGAAACTGGAGGATGTATTTGAGTATTATCAATATTTAAATGGAACAATAGTTTTACTGAATTTTAAAATGAAAACATCTTTTGCCGCTGGTTTAATTTGTACATCCCGTAGCGTCTACAGGGACGTTTCTCGAATGTATTTGACGAAAACGGACGACGGTTGGAGTCCCATTAATATCGAATATACATCAACGAACAGAAGTTTATATATTTTACCAAATCTTCAAACAAAATTTTATATTCGAGAAGGAAGTTATAAACATTCGCAATTTCAATTACAAGTTCCATATGTAATTAACATTGAAGAAAGACGAGATATGTCTTGGGTAAGAGCAGGACAAGAGATTCTTGAAGGTTTTCGGGAAATAAAAAACAGATTGATATTTCCTGAAGTGATTGAAAAGTCTCACCAAGGAAAATATGTTTTGAGATTGTATGAAACTAGTAAACCGGAAGGAGAGTCGACTATGATCTGGTTCGAGATAATTGTTCTTTCTGCTCCGGAATTCGAAAACTACTCCAAATTACCAAGAACTATATCCCATATTAAAGGAATACCGCTCGAAGTACCTGCAACATATTCTGGAGAGGAAGTTGCAATGAATGTTGAAATAAACGGAATGGGAATCGATCTTTCATCAAAAGAATCAAAACGACAAAGTTTAGAACGATTAGTATCAAAATACACTGAACTATCGCTACTCAATTTTACATTCAAATCTTCACAAAGTGACACTGGAAGTTCTTTGATCTGCAGATCTTCTTTTGTCGACTATCACGAAACAACTGAAGAAACTTATTCTGTAACATTTGTCGCAACGAATTCCATCTCGGAATCCAGAATTGACTATTTAGTCCTCTTATACAATCGACCCGTCTTCCAAGAACTTCCCTCGAGTTACAGTTGTAGAGACAGTTGTGACAGTTACGAGACGCATTTGGTCAAATGTCGAATCAACGACGAATATTATGAGAAAAGAAACTTTCTAGTAGAATATTTCTGGAAAATAAATGGCCAAAAGATCAGCGAACTCAAAAGCAATCACTTATTCTTACCGTATTTGATAATCACCAGAAATCAAGTGTCCATAGACAAGATTCCTCTTGATTCCTCACCAATCAACAAGACACTGTTGAGTCTTCTTTCGAGATTCGTCGTCAGTTGTAAAGTCGCCATTCGTCCGAAAGATGAACGACTCAAGTTAGTCTCTTTT
>MQRK01248170.1:17796-30699 GCA_001938485.1 Girardia tigrina
ATTTCTGTAAAGTATTGAAGAAAAAAGCGATCTGTTTCCGGATCAGAAACCCCTAGCTTCCAAATGCTATGTTAATGACATTTTTCTTAATTTTCATAATCATAAGGAAATCGATCCCTTTTTTAAATGCTCGAATTCTTAGCACCTAAATATTGAATTTATAAAAAATTTACAAATAGAAAGGAAAAAAATATTTACGAGATAGAAATTCACAGAAAGAGAACTGATACAGGATTGATTACGACTCGAAAATGTTTTTTTGTGAATCCCGATACAGATATAATATGATTAAAGAGTTTTTTTAATATTTTAAAAAAATTATGATAATATTAATCGATTTTTACAAAATTATTGAATATCATTGGTTACTCAAAATCAGTTGTTAAGAAATTGACCACAGAACCCATCGATAGATTAATCAATAAACCGATTAAAAATGTTTTAAAAATGATTTTAAAATACGTTTTGAGTATTCTACATTCCGATGGATTTGGTCAATTTAAACACTGAATTTTGAAATGAGTAAATAATGCTTTTTAATTAAAAATAACCTCACAAACATAAAATTCAAAATGTATTTTATAATAAATCTCTAACCCCATTTGGATTGTATTCGGATTTTGTATATCAATTTACAAGTAATGGTGCAATGCCTCATACATTGAAGAGACATATCGCCATCTCTGTAAAAGAATCCAAGAATATGGCCGTAATGTGGGGGAAGTAATACTGCAGAACACAAAAAAGTTTGCAAATTAAGCGATAATATTAATAAAAAATAATTGTAAATTTCTGTTTACTCATTTTAATAATTATCGGGAGAGAGTGACCTGTAAAGCACAATATATCACATCTTTAGATCATAAGATTAATGAGTATGTTTAGATGACACAATTTTTCATTGATTATATAATCACTGCTTGTCTATGTAAGCAGTTTTAAAATTCATAATTTCTTTGTGACCTGATGATGGCGTTTATACCATCGATATTAATTGTCTGTAATAATATTTTTTTTTGTTTTAAATGACGTATTTATTTGTTCAAAAATAAAATGACACTATTTTTTAATTATTTGATTAATAAATTTTATTTACAAATTATGAGGACTATTTTAATGGTGTTTATTGTATGTTGTTTGGTATGTTTTTTTTAGGATTGTGTTTCTCCCAACCAAATGGAAGATGGATATTTTAAAATGTCGGATTATTTAATCAATTTAAAAATTTAAATAACAACTTTTAAATTAAATTAATATGTCATAAATATTAAAATATTTAAAATATTTTTTAAAATAATTAAAATTATTTTGTAATCAAATGATAAATTAAATTATAATTTAAATTTGTTTGAATGATACGAGTTTGGAAATAGAATTAAAATTTATCAATCAAGAACGATGACTAGCTAAAACATTTTTGTGGAGAATTGTCTGAGTGGCAATTCAAGTTGTGATACTAATAAATGTATTGAAAATTCAATTAGTGTTCTCAACAGCATTAATATCATTGGACATACATAAACTTGATAAGTAGGATCAAGAGTGCTTGATGATGACGGATATTCCGTCGAAATATATTGCATCAATAAAATACTTTATTATAAAAGCGCGTTTTTCAATTTATAAAAATAACTTGCCATTATTTTTTTTAATTTATAAGTAATTACATGTTTCACAAGCCGTCTTTCCGTAACTTGTTGGAACTGTTCTCTATTATAATTAACGTCTGTAAAAATACATCTATTAAAATAAAAAATGCATTTTAAAAGTGAGAACTGATTAATCCTGAAAGAGGGCTACAGCTGTGGCTGTTGGAACTGAACCCAACATTAATCAAATCGGACAAGAAAGTCAGTTTTTCGATAAAGGTGTCAATAGCGTCATTTCTACAAATCTGAATGTCAACATCAAATGATAGTAAAAATAATAAATCAAAATACCTTCATTATTATATGTGTATCATTAATTGAAATTAATATTGTATTATTCGTTTGCATCAAATCCTTTTTCACCAAAGTCTTGTGATCAAAAACTATTTGTTTTCTACTATGATATTTGATAATTTCATTATTATTGTTTAGGAAGAAAGTCATAAAACTGCCATCCCTTAAACAAATTTTTAATATTTAATATATTTTTATGATAAAAACCTGAGTTTTAATTCTATTATACAATATTCGATTAATATTTGAAGTCTCAGCGTCAATCTGACTTTGAATTCATCACTGATTTCACTTTTCCTTTCGAATGAATGTCTTACATTGGATTTATCAATCTTAACTTATAAATGTGAAAAAAATACAATTGAAATACAATTTAATTAACAAAATTATTAGTACTATATATATATATATATATATATATACAAACTAAGAGGATATATCAACTTAGTTTATTAAATTAGTCCGGTAAATTTTTAGTTGTATTTTTTTAAATGAGTAGTTTATTGTACTGGTAAATGGATGGCAGATAGAAAACATAAATTACTTTTAATCTTAAATAACTTGTGAAAAGTCTAGAAGTTGTAACACCTTACGGTGGGACGATTAACCTTCGGCCAAGTTGTAATTACAATTCAATTGTCTTTTTTTCTTTAATCAATTTTTACATCTATTTGATTCCGATTATTTTTAATTTTGATTTAACTTTAATAGAATTTTCAAATTATCAAAAGAAAATCATTGAGCGATTTAAAATGTATTTTTGTAAATTAATTTAGACAGTTTACTCATCATCATCAGGACAAATGATTTTTAAAAATGTTATTTGTATAGAACAGCTTATGGTTATATAATAAAAATATCATCAGTCCATTATTTAAAACTCTCAATAACGTTGTAGAAAGTTGTAGGTGTTAATTTTAGGATCCAATGGTCTCATATATAACACTTCAAATATGTCACTCTCCAAAAATTTCTAAAATTGAATGCACATATCCAATGCGCTATATCCAAGACATTTGTATTAGTAAACGAGATCCGAACACAATGGTTACGCTGTAGAAAATTTACTGCAGACCATTTTTTTCAGTATTGTTGGTACGTAATATTATAAATATATTTAAGACTTTATCTTATACTTTATAGAGGAAGTTTTTAAACATTTTAAATTTTTTAAAAAAGTTATTTGTTCGCATGACAATGGTTAAACTGTGATTTTAATGTGATAATTTAAACTTTTGATTGTTTATTATTAATTTATATAATAAATTTTACTGTTAATCATTTGTTATAACTAATTATAATGAAAATCTTATTCTGTCTTAAATCTGTGTTCTTTTTTTTACCTTAGCCATTGGGCCGTGGGTGCACCTAATTATAAACAAGCCTTCGCCACATCTCTCTATTTGTAGCTTCTTTTTTCAGACATTCAATACTCAATCCATTCCATTCTTTTAAATCGTCTATCCATTGCCTCTTTGGTTTTCCTCTTGGTCTTTCTCCTTCCACTCTTCCTTCAATCATAACCTTAGCTAGTGCTTGTTTTCTTATTTGATGTTCGTAGAATTTCAACTTTCTTCTCTTGATGGTCTCTTCTATTGATTCCAGTCTTTTACTTAGTATTTCTGTCACTCTACTCCAGACAAAGTCGTTTGTCTTTTTTTCTTCCCACGTGATCTTCAGCAATCTCATGTAGCACTTCATTTCAAACGCTTTAAGTCTATCCATGCTCTTCTGATTTATTGTCCAACTCTCGCATACATAGAAGAGTGTTACCCAGAGTGATCTTTAATCTGCTCTTGAGATGGATTTCTTCGAGGTTAAAAACTGTGTTAAGCTTAATCATTGCGCTTGTTGCAATACCAATCCGGCTTCTGATTTCTTCTTGGCTTCCCCCTTTCTCTGTGATAGTAGAGTCTAAGTATTTGAAACTCTTAACTTGTTCCAGCTTCTCCCCTTCAATGTAAATCTCCAGTTTAACCTCGTTGTTTTGGTTTTCTGAAACAATTATTTTGCTTTTTTGTCTGTTGATTTCCATTCCAAATTTCTTTGATGCTTTGTGTAATCTATTCGTAAGTTCCTGAATCTCTTCATCCTCTTTACTGATTGGGTCTATATCATCAGCAAATCGTAGGTTGGTTATTCTTGTTCCTCCACAGCTTATTCCAACATCGTCAATAATGTCTTTAATGTTTTTGATTCTTGGACCCCATTCTGCAGCAAAGACCTATCATTACTTTTATTAGGATTTTGAGGAACTCACATAATTTTTGAATTATAACATTTATTTATTTATTTTTTTTAAAAATGATTTTTTCATGTAGAATATCCAAACAAACAGTTTGATCCATGTATGGCAAGCTTTGCAGTTAGGGTAATAAAATTATGAAAAATTATTTTGGATTATATATACTTGGATTATATATATTTGGATCCACTATACTAAGTGGTTAAGTATTCATATTTATATTTAATTATCTTTATGTATAAATGATTTGAACAAAGGAATAGTTTTTCCTCGAAAATTTGTTTGAAAAATATGTTAGTGTTATTTTAATAAAATTTTGGTGTTATGACTTCAACTTCTTATATCGAATCTAACAACTTTTACTATAATTTATTGCAGTGGCTCAGTCTTACATCGAATATGTGTACAATAAATTTCTGATTTTTTAATCTAGAAAAAAAATAAAAATGAGCTCCAAACGTATGAAATTATTTTTCTGCTTTAATGAAACGAATCGTTTATGAATAGAAAAATAAGTAAACAAAATATATTACCATGTTTCTCACTTCGGCTTCTGATGAATTCCAGAAATCGAAACTGGAACAATAAAAAACGGATTGTAAACTTTGTTCATAATTGCATCTGTCGTTGTAACAATTAGTGTCATTGTATTGTTTGTAGCATGATGGGGAAAAGTATTTTCCATAGATTGGGAAAGTTATAGCACGTTCATTAAAATAAAATTTATCAAGACATGCAATTACATTTTCAGCTGGTTGTGACACTTGCTGTCGAACTTTCCCTATTCTAATATTGATATTACTTGAATATACTCTTTGAAAATCATTATATAATTGGAATCTTTCTAAAAGTAATATACAAAACATATTGTATTAGAATGTCACACAAATTTTATATACATTATTATTAGGATTAAGAATATTTGTTCATTCGAAACTGTAAAAAAGACGCGACATTAAAATTAGGCTTTAAACCAGCAATAATAGTTTGAGCTTTTATAAATAGTAAAACTAGTAAATCAAAAAATTAAATTTTTATATCCATTCTTTATGTAGACATAAATAGTTAATTGCAAAACAAAGATAATAGATAATTTAATGAAAACAAATGTTTTAACAAAAAACAATAAAAAATTAATATAAACTACTTATAATTTATAAGTAGATCTTTTTCAATTAATATTGTTCTGGAACTTTGAATTTTCCGTTTTTTTCCCATTTTGGGACTATTAGTTACACAAATATTTAATTCAATACTACATAAAATATAAAATTTAATACTACATAAGCATATTTAAAAATATTTAATGTTAAATAATAAATTATTTAAACTACAATAATTTAATTAGAAACAATTGAAATAAATTTATAAAATTTAAAAAAAGAAGAAAAATGATTAATTAAGTAAATGAAATTCTCGAATTGAATATAGATTTTTTTTATAAAAAAAAGGAGAAGCAAAAATACTAATGACTAGAGTTTTTTGAAAAAATGAAATGAAAATGTCTAAATTTATGTGACATTTTATCTGGTAATTAATAAAAATTCGATCATGAATTCTAGTTCGAATATTGGAAACAATATAAACTAACGATAAGTAAATTCAAAAAAAATTATTTTACTTTTCAGACGACCGCTAATCGAAACTTCGGAATTATTATTGCATTTAAACAAAACACTAATTTCATCAAATTCGAGAAACACGGTCAATATTTTACTGGAACATTTAGAACAGCTACCACCTAGTTTTATACTATAAAAAATTATTTCATAATCAATTTCTTACAAATATTTTCCGTTTTCCAGGATCTGGTCACTTGATTAAACGATAAATTGATAGTTCTACCAGAACTTTTTTCAAATTTTATTAAAATTTTGTTTCCGTTCAAATCGAATACATGGAAAAATAAACCGTGGTAGTTTGTTGCAAATATCGTAAATTGTATCTTAGTTTTGTTTGTTAAATTACTATCTAAATTCTGAGAGATATAAATCGTTTCAAATTGACTGAAAACATTTGTAAAATCTGAAATAACAAAACATTTTTTTAATAGTAATTTTTTTAAATCGACAAAAATTACAAGATAAAATTAAGCAACAAATGAGTAGTACCATGTTAAAATGTCTTTAGAAATTTAAAATTCATAATGCTTGAAAATCTGACAATAGATTGATTATCGATCGATGATATGGTCATAGCACCAACCGTTTTGATTGGAAGGTCACTCAACTGGTAATAGTCATCAACAGAGATAAACAATTATAATTTCATACCAAAATCTGAGCGATTTTATTAATTTATTGAATATCGTGTGACTGTCATTTTGGTCAAGAGATCAAATAAAAAAAATTCACAGCTTGTTCATTCGTGAAATCAAAGATATAAAATCACAAATTCATAATAATTAACAAAAGAAATGGCGTTTGAATTAGAAATAAAATCACGGCATTCAAATAGACCCCCGGTGGTTTGCAGAACAAATTTTTATTCTACGGACATAAAACCGACTTGATAATGACAGTTAACTGGACCATAAATTCGGATTTATTGTGAACAGAAATGCGTTTCAAAATTCTGTTAAAAATTCTGCTTTTTTTATGTTTATTAGAAAGACAAACTGATTTTGAACAGAGACGATTAAATTTTATTCTCGAATTTCTTATATCAAATTGCTTCAATTAATAAGTTTTTGAAATACGAAAATGAGGTTATAATTAATGTCAGGATTATATATATAATCTGAGTAACCATTATTTTTCTACTAAAAATAACGACTTGTCTCGTTCTTAACCGAATTTTAGATGCATGATAATTATTAACAAACATAATTAGAAGTTGTTTTAATAATTGAACAGTATGAAAAACATTTGAATATTTGTGATAGCAAATAGATCTTGTTGTGCGTTGATCTGTATTATTAATTTACAACCTGTTTTAAAATATTATTACGTAACCGTCCATTGAGAAAACAAATTTTAAACATTTAAAACCAAATGAAAGTTTATTAAAAACCGGATATGTACCATATTCCTAACACGGTGTTATAGTCTTAAATAAAAGATTGATAAGATGATTTATAAAATATTTATTAACAAAAGCAGTAATATTTACACAACATATAAATTCCTATTTTTATTCATTTTTTAATAATTGGAGCGGAGAATTGTTGATTTGACCGAACATTTTTGCCAGTTTCAGTAACATTAAATAAAATAAGTAATTAAATAAAAAAAACTAATTTAAATTAATTAAGAAATTAAATAAACAAAGTAATGAAAATGAATAAATAAAATAAATAATTAAAATTGTTCTTTCAAATTGTTTATTTTATCTTTAATGTTTAATAATCATTTTATTCATGAGATATAGATAAATTGTAAATTTGAATATTGTTCAATTTAAATATAAAAACAATTGGATTATGTAATTGAATGCAAGGTAATTACGTGTGTGATTATTTCAAGGAAATTGTATAATTAATGGTGAGCCTCATTTTTTATTTTGGAATTTTGATTGAATGTCTGGATTATGTGTTGTGTGGTGTGTGTTAAGTCGATTGGGTGAATGCATGTTTCTAAAGAAAAGAAAGTGAATTGTAATTGGATGAATGCGTGTTTGTTGTGTGTGTCTTTGCATTTTTTTAAAAAAATGTATACGTGACTTTGTCACAATTTCAATTTCTATTTCAAAATAAAAGTTTCAAATAAAAAAAGAGTTCTCTTAATCGAATTTGAATAAATAATTTTACGGCGATTTAAATATATAAAAATAAATTGACAAAAATAATGAAAATGTGGGAAAAATTCGGACATGAAGTTAAAAGCCAATTTAAAGATGAACAACTGAAAGTCATTTGTTCAGCCAATTTAAAATTGGTGCCTGAGTTCATCATAACATCGATAAAGAGTGCGATATCACTCGAAATTTTCCCGGCAGGTAAAGAGGCGTGTCATCATTTTCTCGGTTGGGATACCGCCACATTTGAATTGCGTAAACGAGATGGGATTCCGCTGAATATTTTGTTCAATGAAATGAAAAGCACTTTTCAACCGACATGCACAACGAAATGCAATTATCCAAACGAACATTTCATAGAATACAACAACGAGAACAAATGCTTTCCGATAGAAAAAGTTTTCGAAGTTCTGATGAAAATATCAGTGAACGCAGTCAACACACTACTGGACATCAGTCTTGTGGAGGAGGCCTGTAAAGGAGAATCTCTGAGTGCCTTAAATGATAAATTGACAAACATTTCTTCTCTTTCTAAAATATCGCGGAGACACGGCTTCCTGTCCAATAATTATCATAAATGATAATGTAACATAATTTGTGTTTGATCAGAATAAAGTCTCAAAAGAAAACGTTAAATTAGTCAGGAAAGAATACGATCATACGAGAACGTCAATAAATCCCGCTCCGGTTCAATGGGAGTAAGGAGAAATCAGCATCAAAAATACATGACATTGCCTTGCTTGGAATGTCACACACAGAAGGAAGAACTTACTAAACGTGGTAGATTGTTATCCAAGACGTTTTGTGATGTGATATAAAAGCAAGTCAGAAAACGAAGACACCTATTTATACATGTTTTTTTTAAGTTGTTTAATCACTTTATAAACCCATTATTGTTACGTCTTTTTTTGAAATTCATTTAATGTATTTGTATGTTTCATAATTGAAATATAATATTTCGGAAATGATTTTCAATTTCGAGAGTTAGGAAAATAATAATGCAATTCATTAATAACATTGTTTTCAAAGATGAATAATGAAACTCTTGTCACCAAATTATGTATATTAAGCCAAAGATTTATTAATAATAAGATTTCAATAGGAATGATGATTTTCTTTAATTTTGATTTAATTTAAAATATATTAAGCAAGCATTTAAGTTTGTTAACTTGTTGGGGAAATATTGTTTGGCAATTCTATCGGAATCGTGAACAAAGTCGATATTCAACATTTACAAATTATTAACATTATTTAAACAAATTATTGAGGAATACATTTTCATTTTACGCAAGAACCAGTTTCTATCTTTCCAAATATAAATAGATATATATTTTAATTTTAATTTAAAACTGCATAATATAGTTATTTTATTAATTTCCAATTTTTGTAAAATTAATTTATACTAAAAAGTTTTTTAAACATTAATTTGTTATTTTAAATTCACAAAAATTTATTTTAAAATAGCTTTAAACTATCCCATGAATTAGTTTTGATTTTACTTTTAATTTTCGGGTATTGATTTATTTTAAAAAATAAAATTTTTAGTCGATTAATTCTTAAACTCAAAATATTATTGTTAATTTAAATACTTTTTTAATACTTTATTTCTTTAAAAATATTTCCCAAAATTTTTTAATATTGTTTTTTGTAAAGATAAAATTCAGTCAATTAATTTTTAAACGTTACTCAAAATCTTATTTCTAATCAAAAAATTTTTTAAAAACATTACTTTGTAAAACATTATATTATTTTGAAAAATTAATTTTTCTTTAGATTTTTAAAATTTGATCTTTAATAATTTCTATTAATATATTAATTTAATTTATTTATGAATATTTAAATATTAAATTCGAAAATTTTATCATTCACCATGATTCTAACAACTTCAAAAAAGTTGACCATTTTGATTACAAAAATTCATTAAAAACAAAATTCGAACAGAATTTCTATTTCTTCCCAATTTAACAATCATTTTGCCAAACTCTATTATTTGAAAATTTATCATAATCCTTTATAACACTCTTTCATTACAATCATACCTGGATTAAAACGTTCTCCTTGATCACCACTAACAGCTCAAAGATTTTCACTTAAACTTCTCAAAGTGACTCTATTATTTGGAAATTTATTTTTTAAAAATTATATTTTTAAAAATTTATCTTTGCAAATTTTTAAATATAAAAATTAAATAGACACGTATGTAATAAATGATTAAATATTGCGCCTTTGACTTCGCATTGTGCAATAACTACATTTATAACAGAGTAGTCAGGACTGTTCTAAGATTTACACCTACTTAAATAAATCGTGATTCAATCTAAAAACCAAATTTAAAAACGGGTTCTAAATCTTTTACTGCAAAAAAGTTCACTGTTTTCTGTATTCTTTCAATCTTAAGCTTTATTTGTACTATTCCGTAATTTACTCATTCCGAATCGTTAGCACAGTGTATACATCTTTTTGTCTCCTTTATTTGGATATTTTCCATATTTTTGAGTATGTCTATTTTAATTACATTGACTCGTGCTCCCGTCAATGTAATGTTTAAAATAGACATCGTACTTTTTTATTCTTTATTTGAAATTCTATACTAGGTATCCCTTTCAGTTCTTCGTATTCTATTTTAAACTTTGATATTTTCATTATCTCTGTGCTTCTTTCTTCATCTTTTTCTGTGATCAAACTGTCACATTTCTCATTGTGTATTTCGTTTTCACCATCTAATATACACAATTCCTGAAGAATATTTTCAACAGCATCTCATACACAACATACATCATCATACAAACAATCATTCATATAGTCAAAGATACATATACATTCGCTTCTTAGTGAAGTGCACTGATCACTTCTCCCTTTGACCGTGCCTTTTTTTCAAGGTTAGAAAAAACTAGTATATAAACAACAACGAATTCAGTCATAAGGGACAAAAACAATTTCCTGTAACAAATTTTTAAAAAGAATCCGTGTAGAGTAAATTTATTTAAATTCTTTATTTTTATTTCTTTTTCTTGAAGTTGAAGTCGAACTAAGTATCCTGTATAGGAGAATAAAGTTCATTTGACTTTAAGGGTTTAACGGTTATCTTTCGTTTAGAACAGTGGTCTTCAACCTTTTTTAGACTAATACCCACTTTTGCTTCATTCCCATCTATAATAAAAAACTACCGCCCACCAAAACTTGAAAAACTATTAGATCCAAATACTATTTATTGACAAAAGATAATGCAATATCTACAAAACTAGTAGATATGCACAACAGATATATTCAACAGTAGTTGAAAGAGTTAATGAGATCCCTGTGCTTGGTGTTTCGATGCCAAGGACTTAATGTCTGGTTTCAGGTGTGTGAGATGCAGTCTCAAATCGCCCCTTTTAGCAATATCTAGATTCTAGATTGTATCTTTGCTTGGTGAGAAGATTAGTTGCTGCACTGAATTCACACTCTACTAGGTAAGATGTGGGAAATGGTAATATTAGTAATCTCAATTTTTGCCATAAATGTGGATATAGAGTAGACATTTCTTTGCGCTGCCAAATTTGAAAATATCTACCTTTGTTGTATAGTGCATGTGCAATATCATCATTTTGCAATTCTATCAATTCTTCTTGAATCTGCACTTCGGCATCCAGAACATTAGCTTTTAATGGGTCAATCATCCATGCAGGTACTTGCAGTTGAATTAAATCGCAAAATCGCGTAGACATATCGGCTTCTAATTAGTTTAAGTGATTGGAAAATTTGTTAATGTCATCAATATTAACTTCTTCACTCGCGGAATCTAGCATTGGAAATTGATAAAACTCTCGCCGTAGGATGTTCTGTCGATATAATGCCAACCTTTGAATAAATGTTAAATTTACTTTTTTAGAATCTATTAATGTTACACACTGTCTTTGAAGTTTCAGATTGATTTCGTTGAACTTTTGAAATATTCCAGCAAGGTATAATGCATCTTTCTTTGCAGCTTTCAATTCTTCACAAAAGTGATGTCGTTATTGGTTTCAAAGAATTGTAAGATGCTATCGAATAATTCTACGAATCTTGCGAAACTGTTGCCTTGTGATAACCATCGAACTGCAGTATGAAAAATAAGTCGATTATGTTGTTCATCATTATTTTTGCACAGTTGACGAATGATGCGATCATTCAGAGAATTACATTTGATCTTATTTACAGCACGAATGACAGTTCCCAATGAAGAGTGCAGATCCTCACCTAGCAGCTTGGCTACGAGATGTTGTCTGTGTGCAACACAATCAACCGTGAATATACCAGGGACAGCGGTTTTCAAATGCACAAGGAATCCACGATAGCGACCAACCATCGCAGGAGCTCCATCGGTTGCGCAGGCAACAATGTTGTTAAAAGGAATATGTTTCGTGTCAAGAAATGTCTTCAAAGTGGCAAAGATTGATATTCCTTTAGTATCGATGTGTAATTTTTCGGCGAACAACATTTCCTCTTGAAGTTTATGGTCTTTATCAAAATACCTGGCATATCCCATTAGCAAAGCTTCATTCCCAGGTAGCGTAGATTCATCCATTTGCAATGAAAATTGAGTAACCTGCAAGATTGTAACCAGTTGCTCTTCAACATATAGTGCCATTTCATCAATACGTCTCTGAACAGATGTATCGCTTAATGGTAAAACTTTGATGACTTCGGTTGGATCCTGGTGCATCACAGTGCTAATAATTTCTCGCACTGCTGGTAAGATTAGTGTTTCAGTAATATTGTGAGGTTTACTACACTTTGCTATCAGTTGAGAAATTTGGTAGAAGGCAACTAGTCCATCTACTACTTTTACGTTACCTTTTTGAAACATTGTGGTAATTGTTTGTCGTTTTTTGAATTGTGCATACAATGTTTTAAAATACTCCAATGATTTATCTTTTTTGTCTGAATGCATTGCATTTAAATGTGCTCGAAGGCGTGATGGCTTCATGGCTTCATTTGAAAATGTTTGCTTACAAATAA
>MQRK01248174.1:0-29749 GCA_001938485.1 Girardia tigrina
TACTTACCTAGTATCAGATCTGTTGCTAATTTGTGTCAGTTTGGGAATTTATTGGATGGATTGATCTGAACGCTATTCGTCAGTGGGATTTCTGATAAGCAATTGCAAAAAAAACTGTTACTCCAAATGGATATCACATTGCTCTCAAAAGTGCCTGCATACATGAAACTGATTCAGGAGTTTGAACATCCTCCTCCATTGAACCAATTGCTTATACAAAAGTTAAGAAAGTTCCGAAATTTAAAGAAAGTGTCCATAAATTCTCCAAAAGTGACTATACTATCATGTGGTTCAAAAGAACATTTTCAAGACAAATGTAGGCATAAAAACAGCAGATGTCATTCCTGCAAGAAAATGGGTCATATTGCTTCGGTTTGTAAAAATGGAAGAACAAAAATNTCATTTATGGACATTGATGATACTTCTCATGTGGTTGCTGCCATTAATGGTTGTAGTTTTCGGCTCATTCTTTTAGTTGAAGGGAATCCTGTTGAGTTTCTTGTGGAAGGGGATCCCCAATAACTATTCTTCCTAATCATTCTGTTTTGGCACAACCTCCTAAGATCACATGTTACAATGGTTCACAACTGCCTATATTGGGTGACACTACTTCAGTCACGGTTTTTCGTTGTCATCATGGCATGACACTCAAATTTTCTTTGAACGAGTTCATGTTGATTTATTTTTTCATCGAGAGCATTTTTTTCTAATTCTGGTGGATTCATTCTCTAATTTTATAGATGTTCATAGACTTAAGCACATAACTACTCAGTGTGTTTTATCTGCATTGCAAAGGACTTTTCGTTACTTTGATTGACTTTCTCAATTGGTTTCTGATAATGGCAAGCAATTTGTAAGTGCCGAATTCAAGAAATATTTGAAAGGTCATCAAGTGCATTTACTACTTACACCACCATATCACTCGCCTAGTAATGGCCGGACAGAAAGAGCTATCTGTTCTGTAAAACTTCCTGGAAAAAAATGATGTTGTAAAAGATTGGGATTTTTGGATATCTCAATTTTGCAAGCTTCACAACTTCTTTCCCAATGCCAATGGATGTGTTAGATCACGGGAATATTTGAAAATTACTCCCAAAGTTCTAATGAAATGAGTTCTTGTGTCTGACAAACGTGGTGTCATGGAAGCACTATCTCCTACGCCTACGTTGGAAACAACAGTATCACCTCTTGCGCAGAATAAACCTGTACACACTGGTGGCATACTTAATGAAGAGAAAAGAAAGAAGTTTCCTAATCGACGATATTTCAACAATGACTTCATTAATTGATATATGAGATGAGGGAGATGTTATGTACTGTTATGAATACAGTTGTTTTATCTAATCTAAATTTAACAAATAAAATCAATTTATTTTCAACTAAATGAGATATAATCTAATTTTAAACATAAATAAATTTAATCTAATCCAAATCAAAAATTTTAAACACAAAGACTGTTCTTTAAAATTTAGAAAAATCTATTTTTTAATTAATATAATTATCACATTTGGCAAATCGGGGTAATAGTTTGTGTGGACCCTCTAAAGAGCCTTATGCTCAATAACACTGAAAGAGATGGGAGGCCCACATAACTAAAGATATAAAGTTAACATTTTATTAAGGTAAAAGAAAAAATGAATGAATGAATTAAATAAATTTTATTTTAACTTTTATTTTATTAATTACTTTTAAAAATTAACAACTTACTTCTTCACTGTAACCAACCATTTGACCATTACCATAATTTTTTATAATATTTTTTTCTTTAATAATGGTATTACAAAATGATTTCGTCAAGGATACGTCAAATAATATAATTACCAAAACTTCAGTTGTTTCTCTGTTAAGACGTTCACCACAAATATTATCTATCCACAATAAGTTGCGATTAACGATAGCAGATAAATAAATGTATTTTTTTTAATATTACCCGATTCAGTACAATGACTCATCTTCTACTTTGATTTGACTTATTAAATAAGTCGATAAATAAATAGAATTTAAACGAACCGAAATTTATATGGTAACCGTAACCTTAGTTATTATCAAGGCTGTTTTTAAAGTTTCAACTAATTGCAATTAAATATTTAATATTTTTCAAAACACTGATTTTAACATGAATTAATTTTGATTATATTTTTTATGAAAATTATATATTGTTGACAGGAACTTTTAAGTGACATTCCAACATTTATGCAAATCATAGATTTTAGATGTGGTTTTAATTTGAATTACCTATTATTTGAAAAAAAAATATTTGAAACTTTGATGATTAGATTAAAAATTTAATTTACTTCTAAAATGTGGAATTAGTTTATCTATGCGATATTTCATCATAATTATTTTGTTAATTTGATTTCAATAATTAGAGAAATAAACTAATAATAATTTATGAAATTGTTAAGAGAGTCAAACCAAGTTTGGTATGTTTGTGTATTTTGTGTGTTTTTGATTGGCCAAAAAGTCATTGTGTTTTTGAGTACGTCCTAATAAAGAGCTTGAAAATATAAAACGATGTGAAAAAATTTAAATTCAATTATATATTCTGAAATAATATAATGACAAAAATTTTCAGACTGTTTATACAAAATATTAATTGATTTTGCTTTAATTTATTACTTTACCGTCAATTTGAAACGGAAAATCAAAATGAGCATATTCGTCATGTTTTGTTGCATTATTTTCACAAAGGGAAAACCGCTGTACAGGCTCATAAGAAGATTTCGTTCAGAAAAATTTCATCTGAAAGATGCACCACGCTCCGGTCGACCAGTTGAAGTTGATGGCGACAAAATAACAGCACTGATCAAATCTAATCCACATATGACGACAAGAGAAGTTGCAGAGACTCTGGAAATATCAAAATCACGCGTTGGAAGTCATTTAAAGAAACTTGGATTCGTCAGTAAACTCGATATGTTAGGTTACCACATGAACTGAAAGAAATTCATTTGGTGAAACGTATTTGCGATTCCCTTTTGAAGCGAGAACAAAGTGATTCATTTTTGAAGCGCTTTATTACGGGTGACGAAAAACGGATTGTTTACAACAATGTGGAACACCGACGATCATGGACAAATCGTGGTGAGCCTGCCAAAAGGATCCCAAAAGCAGAAATTCACCAAAGGAAAGTTATGCATTCCGTCTGGTGGGATTTTAAAGGAATTGTGTTTTTTGAACTCCTTCCGAGGAATGAAACCATCAATTCAGACAGATATTGTGGTCAGCCGGAGAAATTGGCTCATTCAATTCAACAGGAACGTCCTGAATTGTCAAATCGAAAAGGAGTTGTAATTTAGCATGATAACGCAAGACAAAGATAAAAAAAGATAAAAAAGATAAAATAACAAAAACACCGATCCTAGCATATCCAGATTTCGAAAAGGAGTTTATACTGGATACAGACGCCAATTTTGATACAATCGGGGTAGTACTGGCACAGAAGGATGTATACGGAAGGGTCCAATTGCATATGGATCTCACAAGATGAACAAACACGAACTGGGATACTGTATTACAAGAAAAGAATTATTGGCAATCTATTATTTTACCCAACACTTCAAACATTTCTTATACGAAAAGAAGTTTCTACTTAGAACGGATCATAAGGCCATCACATTCATGATGACAACGAAGAACCCAATAACTCCAGAATTCCAAACTTGGATAAACATCCTTAGTGGACTAGACATGAGGATGGAACACTACAAGGGCGAAAAACACACTAATGCAGACGCAATGTCGAGAAATACATGTGAACTATGTGTACAATGTCAGACAATGCACGATGACGTTAAAAAAGGAAAAGTTAAAACTAGAATCCTTGCATTAACTGAAGATTCACAAGAGTTCATTTGGCAGACGAATGATAAAGAAATAGAACAGATTAAAGAAAATATTAGAATTGGAAAGACAAAAGAATGGCTTCTAAAAAACAATATCTTGACGACAAGAGAAAACAAATATTGGATCCTATTATTATTTTACTTCTGACCCATCGAATGTCTCCGGTCCCTTGATAACTGGTGTCACGTGGTCGTGTGTCGCCATATTGACCACTTTCCAGAAACTCTTATCATTGGGTTGGGATGTTTTGCCGTACCAATCGTATTCTCCAATATATTTAAATTTTCAAAAAGGGTTTTATAGCTATTTTATTAAAATTTAGTAAAAACTAAAGTTAATTTATAATTAAACTAAAAGTTTGCGCATTTAATGTTGATAGTAAGACGATTAAAAGACGATTAATATTCTTTTTATTTATGTATTCAATATTTTTTATATTGGAAAATAATATACCCAATATTTAAATACACTTCCCCATGATCTTAAGATCAAATCAAGTAGTCAACTATATGTTTCGGGACTTTCATACCTTTATCGATCGTTTCGTAGAATCTAAAATTTTAAAAATATTTGGTAGATATATTTTTTTATTTCAAATAGAATTTATTTCAAAATATAAAAACAAAACAGAAATATTTCTTTATAAAATATAATAATTATAAACACAATTAAGAAAATACTAGGAATGCACCGGAGGGAAGATTTGGTCTCCGGTTGGATCCGGAGTAGGACCGGAGAATGAATGACCGGAGACCAATGACTGGAGTTGGACAGAGTTTTTGAAGCAATATATATTGATATTTTCTCTGAGTGTTTTTTAAATTATTTGTTTTCAAGTTCTTCATTTTCGATCAGATTATCTCATCCTCCACTAACTGACATTCTTTTACAAAGTATTTTTTAAAAATAAATGTTTTAAATAAATGATATAATATGGAAAATTAAAACACTATATATGAAAAAAAGAAGCTTAAGTCAGTGCCAATGGTGACCCCATGGCTACACCATCCATTTGTTTGATCATTAAAAAGAAAATGAATATTAGATATCGCAAACAACAGTAAATCCCGAAATGCGATTTCATCAAGTAAATGATGTTCAGACGTATTATTTCTCTACAAATTTAGTAATTACAGCATAAATCTATCGTTTCATGTAATGGAACATTTCTGAACAAATTAGTCACATCATCTCTACTAACAACGTGTTAATTAGAAATTGTATTTACAAACTCAAAACTATCACAAAAAATGTATTGCGACGAATACAGTGGTTTGAATCTAAATACTTTGCAATTTTATATTGAGATCATAGAAAGTACGAAAGAAGAATGCATTTATTATTATCTAAATCATAATACATTAATGATAAAAGTTTGAATCTTTATTTCTTTTTACGAAAACTGTTTAGAATTAAGTATTTGTCAAATCTTTAATTTGCAGAATTTCAAACTTACTTTAAAAACTAAAATTATCTGTTTTTTTTTACTTTACAACAAAGTTATTTTTATTTTTTCGAATAACTTTTTAAAATTAGTACAAACATAATTATCCTTGTCTTTATATATTTCTTTTAAATTAATTATTTAAAAATCTATTAAATATTGTTTCCCAATTAATTTCACTTTAAGTTTTTTGACTCCAATTAAAATTTGATTATTTCCGAAAATAACTTTTTAAAATTAATTAGATATATAATATGGAAATTTTAATTATAATTGCTTAAAAACTTTTGATTTTACATATTTAGAAATTCTTTATAAAAATTAATTGTTTCAAAAATTTTAAGAGTGAGCATGTCCTTCACAACAAGAATGCCGTTTGATATTGCAGCTACACCAGCAACATTTCAGAAGCTTATGACGAATGTTTTGAAAGAGATGTTGTGGAAAGAAGCCCTGGAAAGAGTGTACTAACGATGATGACTTGACTTCCTTCTTCTTTCAGATACAAAAATCTCAAATAAATGAATAAAATAAAATAATAAGAATACCAAAAAAATAAAATAAATTTCAGCGGTACATAATCAAGCACTATTACATAACAGAAAGGCATTTGAAAATTTAAAAGTATTGCATTAAATAAGATTGAATGTTTTTTTATCACAAACGAAAAGGAAAATGTAAATTACACAAAGACAAAAGGTTGTTAACTTAACTTAACTTGACTTAAAGGTTGACTTACCCAAAAACACAAATACCTTTACAAGAGAAAAGAAAAATAAGATTGCCTTTTGTCATGAGTGTAAGAAATCTGGGAGGTTATTACAATAATGAATACAGGAATATTGAAAAAAGGAATCAATGGGGAGCACCCAGTAATTATGTCTTTACTATTAAAACTAAATCCGGAAGGAAACCAACAATGATGGTATTGTTTAATAACAGAAAAATTCGTGCTTTGGTAGACACCGGATCTTCAGTAACTAAAGTTAATGAAAAAAATTTATTGACATCAGGAAAATTAGACATTATTGAAGTTCATGAAGCTTTACGATCAGTAACAAGTGATTATTTAAAGATTGAGGGATGTATCCCGGCAGAAATTACAATAGGAAATCGAGTTATAAAAATGAATTTTTTAATAAGTGATGAATTTCCAGAACAATTATTGATTGGTATGAATTACAGCAATTAAAAGGAATTTCACTAGATTTAGCTAGTGGGAATCTACTTTCGGTTCCAAATGGAGAAATTTTACATGAGGCCACAGACGTATTTATTAATGAGGATTTAAAAATACCATATTGGGCAGAAGTAGTTCATTGTGCGGTAGTACCTGTAAATCTTTTGTTCCAGCCAAGTAAATCTTTTATGACAAAATATAACTTATCACTTTGTAAGCATGAGATACCTTTGCTCGACGAAACTTCAATTAAACAAAGACCGTACAAAATCCCTTATGCCTTACAAGATGAATGTGACAGACAAGTCAAAGGAATGCTTCAACATAATATAATTAGGCCAAGCTTTTCTCCGTGGGCATTGTATTAGTTAAAAAGAAAGATGACATTCAACGTTTTTGTGTCGACTATCGACTACTTAATGCGGTTACGAGAAAGGATACCTATCCATTGCCTTTTATTTGTACAATGTTCGACCGTATGGTGCAATCTACAATTTTCTCGACAATTGATTTGCAGGGCGGATATTGGCAATTCCGAATAAAGGAAGAAGAGAAAATGAACACGACATTCACAGATGAGAATTCAATGTGTTAGCATTTGGTCTAACCGTTATTCCAAAGAGGCCTTAATTTCATATTGATGGATATAGACCATGCAAGAGTTTATATAGATGATATAATAATCTTTTCAGAGAATTTCAAACAACATATATGTGACAAATTCGAAGGTTAGGACAAGCTAATTATAAGATTAAACCCTCAAAATGCGCATGGTGTAGAACACAAATCTCTTATGTTCGTCATACCATATCGCAAAAAGGTTTAAAGCCAAATGATGATAATATTGAAAAAGTTAAAAACTTTCCAATTCCTAATAATGTCAAACAGCTTCAAAGATTTTTAGGATTAGCTGGTTATTATTAGAAGGTTTTATTACAAAAGGTTTATTAGAAGTTTTTTCTCATATTGTGCATCCGTTAAATTCATTGTTACAAAAAGATAAAAAATTTGAGTGGAAACAACCTCAAAAAAACGCTTTTGAAATTCTTAGGAAAAACTGATATCAAAGCCTATTTTAAGATAAAAGGACAAAATCTTTTATATTCATGCGAGTGGTTATGCTATCGAAGCAGTTCTGGGACAACAAGAAATTAGTGAAAAGGATCATGTGGTAGCTTAAGCAAGCAGATCATTAAAACCGTATGAAAAGAAATATGCAACTATTGAGAAAGAAGCTCTTGCACTAGTATTTGGAGTTGACATCTTCAGGCAATATTTATATGGAAGAGAAATAATTTTATATACGGTTCACAGCCCTTTACAGTGGTTAAAGAAACATAGAGACTCAGCCAGCAAACTAATACGTTGGGCACTAAAATTACAGGAATATAATATTCAAATTCGTTACAGAACTGTACATATTAGTTCGTGTATTTTTGCATATAATAATGCAGTTCATCTGGCTACAAATGAAACACCGTTTTATCTTATGCATTTACGTAACTCTAATATGCCCATCGAATTGAACTGTGAACAAATAAACTCTCATACTATGGATGTCGCTGACTATAAAACTTTGATGAAGGAAAGAATGTGTTAAGACACGGAGAAACACTTTCCTTTACTTTACTATTGTGCTTAACAAAAGACAATTAATCTTCTATTAATTTATTAAATCTTCTATAGATTTATTTAAGTAAGATCTTCAGTTAAAATCTAACAAAAAATGATCAATATTTATTCAAATTATTTTATATGAATAATGCAAAATGACAAGAAATTTTAATTAAAATTTATTAACAATATAAACAATATTTTACAAATTAATTCAAAGAAAAATATAAATATCCTACGTGTGGATTATAATTAGAGCGCTTTGAAATCACCGTTTCAAAGCGTCCAGCAGTTTAATAAATAATGATTATTAATTTATTATAATTCCGATCAAATATTTTACTTAATTAATTTAAGAAAATTTAGTTTTAAAAGAAATTTAATATAATAACCTCCAACTAAATCGTAAAGAAATCCCTCAATGTATAATCGCGAAATCGAAATCTCTCAATAATTCACGAAGCTTGCCGGAAGAACTCTGTCCGAATTGAAATTTCCGCGCAGTTAAAATCGGATTCGAAGTTTGTTGTAAATAATTGGATTTAGGAAATCGTCGTCAAATGGTTTCGAGTCTATCACAAGTAGAATCATCAAGGTAGAATTGGGTCACTGTAAAAAGAAATATGCTAATACAGCTTGAAGCGTTTTTACTAATTAGTTTATACTGTCTGTAAATCGCGTGGCTTAAGTAAAATCGTAGTAAAACAAGATTGTGAGGTGCGCGTAAGAAGAATAATTTGCGCGTGGTTAGGTTTGAACGCGTTCAACTTTGATGTGCGTTCAACTAAAGAATATGCGTGAGAAAAGGTGCATGGTTCAAAGTTCTCAGTGAATGAAGTACGCGTGAGAGAATGCGCGGTAAGGTACGCATGATCACGCAGCAGTAAAGAACGCATCATGCGTGAAGATATAATAATAATAAAAAAATATTTTTTAATAAATAATAAAATGTTTAAATTGAATTATTTAATATAGAAATATAAATAATAAATAAATACATGCAAAAATATTATAACAGACAAAAATATAAATATTATAACAGATAAAAATTCACAATGTTTCTATAAACAATCAATCAACAACAAAAAAAAAGTTTATATTTATATTACGCCAACAAATGCAATTAGCCTAGGAAAGAGCAGGGTTGAAAATTAAACATAATCAAGAGGAATATAAATCAGCGTATGATAAAAAAGCAAAGGATCACGATTTCAAAATTGTAGATTTAGTTTATTTAAATAAACCGAGCCTAAGAAAGGACTTTCACCAAAATTACAAAGGCCATTCAAAGGACCTTATCAAGTTTGTTGAAAAACTCCAACTAACATTAGATTACAACCGGCAAATAACAAAAACGCGGAAATCATCGTAGTTCATGCTAACAGATGCAAAAAAGTAATACAAGTTGATGAACCTCATTATAATTTGCGACCAAGAAATAAAAAATCAAATGCTACGAACACAGAAATTAAAGACTCTGTTAAGAAAAGTAAAAATGTCATTATTTTTCGGTCATACCATTATTTTGTATTTTTCTCTACCTATCTCAGGAGCCCAATTATCACCCAGCAAAGACTGAACTTATGACTTTAAATCAACTAAAAGTTTATTTATCTTATAACTTAATAATTTTCAATATAGATATCACACTACTGAAACCTTCAAATTATATTATTCAATTGATTATGTCAAAAAATCATTAATGGTAAACAACAAATTGTCAATAGGAATGGTAAGAAATTTTATTCATTACTATAATTTTCAGATCAAATATTGGGAAAATCAACTTGAAATTGATAATGATCCAGATATTATATTTCAAATGAGGGGATGGACAAAATCAAATCTGGAAAAAGTATCGATTGAACCCACATAGTTAAGTATTATGATTCGTTGGAAACCTATTAAGTTAGTCAAATAGGTTTAGTTAGTCAAAGTACAACAAAAGAAACTAGTGGAGATTGCAACTGACGAACGCAAGGAAGAAACTTTACGACGGAGATATAAAAGAATCATTTCAAATATTATTCAAATACAAAACCAATATGAAGAAACAATTACGTGGACCTGACAGCTTGAAAGAAAAGAAGCGGACAAATTTGAGAATGAACAGAAACAGTTTATATCAGCCGACATGGAAGTTGAGATGCTGATGAGAAAATATTATGAATTGGAATTACGTGTGATTATCATTACGTTGATCTCAGGAGTTTATATAATTATATTATGGATCCTTTATATTTATAAATGGAGATATGGATTTAATATCTTGTGTTCCGCCAAGGAAGTTCACCACTGATTGTGTTGTTTATTAACTTGAAAAGTTGCTCATGCAGCTTATAAATAACATTTTGGCTTTCCTCTTTTTTTCAAACTGAACAAAAATATCACACCGTCGACCCTATTGGAAAAGTAACAATCAAGTGGTTCAACCCAATCATCACGAATCAACATCAAACTACCTTCATACATTTCCTAAGTAAATTTCCTTTATACAAATTTCCTAAGTAAAAAGACGATGAAGTGGAAGTAAATATTATATTTACAAATAAAAATGTTATTTTTAATATTTTGTGTGGTATCCTTTCATCTTGATGATTGAAGACACCCTTCGCGGCATCGAATCGTCAAGTCGACGACATAAAGAACTTTGTATGTTGTACCATAACTTTTGTAATTCTATCCACATTTTCTCTGAATTCAAAGTATCCATATTATTTATTTTTTTCACCCCACAAATTCTCAATTGGGTTTACATCTGGTGAGTTGGCAGGCCAATCAAGAATATTTATCTTCTTTGTTTTCAAAAGACACTGTTGATGCTGATCGATGGCAAAGCATTGTCTTGCTGAAATATAAAATTTGGAAGAGGGAATACCAAGCATTGCCCTGTAATGTCTATGTTATTGACAGTCTTGATAGTTCTTCGAATTTAAATTTCCGTTTATCCGTTTTAAGATACCAACACAAAATTTGGAGAAAGATCCCCAAGGAGAAAGAAAGATCTGGAGAAAGAAAAAGATACATGAACTTTGGCACCGTGTGGGAAGACCTTCTTAGTACAAATGTGACTAAGCCTTTCATTGTCAAACTTTCTAATTATTTCGCTACGAGTGTGGCTCCTTCCTATATGTGCGGAACATAGATTCATCGCTAAAAACTACATTCGACCACTTATCGATGTCCCAATTTTGTTTATCCCGAGCCCATTCAACTCTTCTTTTTCGTTGCTTTCCATTCAATAAAGGCTTGCAAACAGCATAATGACTTTTTAAGCCGTAATTTATCAAAATTCTATTCACTGTACTTCGTGATGCATGTATCATTCCAGCTGCATTGAAAGCTCCTGTTATTTTATTTATCGACATGCGCCTATTTTTCGATCATATACGGCGAATAATTCTTTCAGAACGTTTTGGTAATTTTGAAGGTTGTCCACTACGTTTTTTATCTTCATATGTACCTAATGTCTTGAACTTATGTACAATTTTTTGAATGCCAAGCTTTGAAACAATAATACCATGTCTAACCTTCATAATTTCTTGTATCCGACCCGTTGAATGACCCTCGTTCATTAATTCTACAATAATAATCCTAAACCTTATATCTATATTTCGAGTTGTCATTGAATCTAAGAGATAGACATTTAATTAAGTCATCTTAAAAAAAGATGGTCTTGATATTTCTATTTTAAATTTACTAAAATTATTTAAATTAAAACATTTAAACAAATTAAAAAATTTAATAAATAGCATAAATTGAAATTTCGATGGGTGCGAACAGACTTTTGGAACACACTGTAGATTTAACATATTTGTATTCTTGATAGGAATTCATGTTCAATGGATTTCATAAAAACTAATAACAAAATTATTTATTCAATATGATATATTTTTCAAACTACCACAAAAGTCAATTTAACATTCTTCACCCGAACAAATTATGTCTAACAAAATTCAAATTCTTTATTTTCCTTTTCAAAGTACAGAACTATCAAACAGAATTCATAAAACTTGACTAGAATAATTTTCACAAACGAATTGACGACATCACAAGCCTCAAAGAACCAATCGATACAAAAGCGCTCCGAAGGTTCCTAGGAGCAGCTGTATTTTATCAATGGATGATTCCAAAATTATCCGAAACAATGGCTTCACTCCATGATCTGCTCGGACAGAAACAAGAAAATCACACTGAATGCCTCACAGAAACAAGCGTTTTACTCAATCAAACAGAAGCTCAACGAAATCACCAATATGGAACTATTCGATCATAAAAAAGGATCTAATTCTTTGCACTGATGCCTCAAAGACAGAAGTGGGAGCAAGCCTTAACCATGAAATCAATGGGCGACTTGCACCGATAGCATTCTTTTCACGAAAGCTAACGGTGGCCGAACAAAAATATTCAACCTTTGACAGAGAACTGCTCGCCATATATCTGACCACCAAGAAGTTCAAACATTATCTAGAAGGTTGCACCTTTAAGATTCTAAGAGATCACAAGCCTCTCATATACATTCAGTCCATGAAGGAACCATCCAACAGACAATGGAGACACATAGAATTCCTTAATCAATTCTCGTTTCAGCTGCAATACATAAAGGGCTCTGAGAATATTGTTGCAGATTTTCTCTCAAGGACATCCGAAAACCAGAAAGATCTGATCGAAATAACGATGATATCCAAATCTGATCTCATCAACGAGCAAGAAAAAGGATCTTATTTCAGACAATGAATTTCAGAACAGATGGGGGAATTCTAATAGACGTAGCCAGTGGAAAGAAACGAGTCATTTTACCAAGCAAGTTTCGCCATTCCAAGTTTCAGCGACTGCATGACATCCCTCATACCGGTGCTAACAAAACCAATGATCTAATCCGAGCCCGCTATGTTTGGAAAAGGATGAAAGCAGACGTCCGGAAATGGACGCGAGAATGTCACAAGTGGCAATCAACAAAAATAACCAAACACAAAATCGAAACTTGGAAAACTTCCGGACAGAGGCAGATTCAAAGTAATACACATGAACATTGTCGGCCCACTGCCGATGGCAGAAGGTAAACGCTATTTATTGACATTCATCGACAGGCACTCCTCATAGCCCGAAGCGGTTCCAATCAATGATATCACATCCACCGCTGCTTGCAAAGCACTCACAAACAAACGTGGATCTCTCGCTTTGGACCACCAGAAATCATCATTACTAATCAGGACAGACAATTTCTATCGAGCCAATTCAAAACCACATGTGAGAGATTTGGAATCGAACACAGGCAAACCACTGCATATCACCCTCAGTGCAATGGGAAGATTGAGCGATTCCACCGCTCTCTTAAAAATGCGCTCAGAGCACACAGTGAAACATGCGAACAGACGTGGGTGTGCGATCTACCGATCGTTCTACTCGGATTAAGAAAAGCCACTATCACTGGTTCAATGGCCTTTCCCGCTCAACTCCTCTACGGCTCCTCCACCAGACTTCCAGGAGACAGCATCACAGACAACGAGAACCAGAAACACTACACAGAAGACCACGTCACACGAGCTATAACCAAATTCGGTATTCCAATCGTAAATAAGTAGTTGACCCACAAGATTTTTCTACCACAGGCTCTCAAAGACAACAAATACGTATGGATCAAGACCGATAACTCTGGCTCTCTGAAGCCACCATACGATGGACCTTTTGAGGTACTCAGCAGATCTGACGACTTGAAAACCTTTGACCTAAAGATCGATGGTTGCACAAAAAAGGTATCAATAGACAGATTAAAGCCAACATTTACTTGTCATGACTTAAGAAAAATAAGACTACAATATTTGCAATTTTGTAAAATTGGATTGAATTGAAGTACAACATTCTAAAAGGAGTGATCCAGAAAGTAAAATGCTTGTTGAAAAGACCAAAATTTAGCAATTACCGAGATTTTAAAAGGCTTCATTAGAACTGACTTAAAATAACGTTCACAATTCATATTATATAATTTATGAAAACCGAAACAAAATACTTTTCGTGGTGAACTGGTATAATAAGAGTTTTAATGATTAATTAAATCAAACATTTACATATTAATACATAAATCAATAAAACAAAAATAACAATAATACATTCATTATCACAAATCAATTATTTTACCAACACAACATTTACAATGAATAATATGATAATGGAATAAATCATCTGATAGTAAAGTACTACCAAAGGTTACATCAAATTTATTATTTTTATCCATTATGGAATTACCAAATTGTTTAGAAATAATTTCATTTGGTTTTTGCAACTCATGAATAATACTGATGATCTTTTCGAATAGTGTTAGATTTATTTGGTCTTCATGAACATAGGATATCTGACATACAGAATGTTCATCAGTATCATGCTTTTGATTTGAATCTTTGACTTCTACATTTTATTATAATTGAATAATAATACAATGTAGTCTAACCTTTCTGAAAAATTGATTTAAATAGATTTTCCAGAACTACTAATTTATTGTCAATGAGTTGTTTTTGATGAATAAGTTTCGACATTAATTGATCTCTACTTTTACATTTTTCTTTAAGTATTGACCGTTGATGTTGATACAAGTTAATATACTCAGCAATTGTATCCGTTTCACCTTCGAGTTGTTCTACTAAATGTTCGAGTCTCTGATTTTCTTTAATCAATAATTCATTTTTCGTTGTTAATTCTTGAAGGTTTTCATGTAATTGTAAATTATATTTCTGAAGCGTATTTTTAAAATAAAATTCTACACATTTACACTATTTATCATTAAAACTAGTATACATTTATAAATACTTTAGGAAAATTTTTTTATTATTATAAATTTTTTATACCATTTTTAAAAATAGGAAATTTTAAAATATGGATAAGTTCAATGTTTAAAAATATTTTACTAGCTGATATGAGTTAAAATGTTTTTAAAAGCATGTTTTTAAAAAGCAATGCTAAATTGAAGATTATTAAATTTATATTTAGTCACAAAAGCTTAAAAAATAGACTTTTTATTCCTTAAATTTTTTTCAACAAGGTACAAAATTAGTAAAGACAATAGGTCGTTTAATGTTGGAAAAACTGATATACGTGTTAGATTATAACTCAAATATGGGAGGCGTTGACTTGGCAGATAGCATTCTCCATTTTTACTCATCAGCAAGATGCCGATTAAAAAAGTATTATATGAAAATATTTAGGCATTTTTTTAAATGTAACTTATTTCAATGTATTTATTTTACACAAGAAACTAGGAGGGAAAAAACCGTCTCAACTTCCTCTTAGATTTGGGAGAACAATATGCCACAAAAAGAGAGGTATGTGGAAGAAGACCAAAAATGCCTAAACTATTGCGATTGGTTAAAATACATTTCCCAGATCTAATACTCCCGACAAAGAAAATCACGCCCACAAAACGATGTGTAATATGCTCCGCAAATGGAAAAAGGAAAGAGAGCAGATATTGGTGTGCTGTCATGCTGGACTTTTTCAATCAATTTATCTCATTATTCGTGTAATAAATTCTAAAACATGGTGCTGGACAGAATGATCGAGGGTTTGATTGGAGATCGTCGTCCATTTTTGAATTATGTCGCTTTACAGAGTTTGAGAGAATGGGTAACTAATTGGGATCGTTTGTGAGGTTTCCCTGAGTGTGTACCTTTTTTGCTGTTTAATAATTACTTTTGTTTTATTTATGTAATGTATTTTTTTAAATTCTTTTGTTTTATCTATATTTGAGAATGCATATGTATATATTATATAATAATTTGTTATACTTGCTTACACTGTCAGGGAAACAAATTCCTCTTAACCATGACAGTGTGTGTTTCTTTTATAGGAATAAATAAATTTAAATATAAAAAAATTAATATTGTTACTTGTAAGCTTAAAATGTAAAAATAAGTAATATGCAATATGTATTTGTTTTATTTTGTGAAACGGTATGCCTAAGACGAGATGATTTTCTTACGAAATGCCTATGACGTATATATATACGCTAGCGGATAAAAAAAGTTGCCACTGTGGCATCCACTTCGTTCGACGAAATATGCCACTTGATGGGTTAAAAAATAATAAAGTAAATGAAAAAATTGGATAGGAAAAATAAAAAGCTTTTGAAAAATAACATTTACGCCAAGGTTAGATGATAAAATAATTTAACCTTTAAAGACTTATAATCTTCTTCAAAGACCATTATATCAATTTTCTCTTCAGTTTCATGTTTATCCATATCATTTATTGAATCAAGTTCTTTAATTCGAAATACTTCACATTTGGATAAAAGCTCGTCTCGTTCAGCTTCGGTTTGACGAAGATTTAGTGTTAAATTTTTAATATCATTTTGGATATCCTTAAGACAAAAATATTCATTTAAATATCAGAATAAATTTAATTAATAACATAATTACGCAATAGATAATTAAATAAAAAGATTTTAATAATGAAGTAATACTAATAAAAATACATTCATGTTTTATTTATTGCACGAATTTCGTTTAACTTAATATCTTATAAACAAACATAATAATTTTTAAAAATATTAAGAACATTTAAACAAGTCTCGTTTGAATGTTTATTACAATCACATTTAGAGTCATTATGACTTTCAGAAAGTCTTTCATCGTTTGTCATCCTTCTAATTGGTTTTCTTATTTCCCTTTTTAATCATGATTATTCGAACAATTTTTCTAAATTATTTTTTAAAATATTTAGCCTCTAAAAATATTAATTAAAAAAATAATAATTTTTACCATTTTTCAATAAATCTTAAAATAATAAAAATGTCATCAAATTATTATTATTTTTATACAGACGTTATTTCATTTTAATTAGTAAAATATTATTTTAACTTATCTCAACTATAAATATGATTTTTAATTTAAAAATTTACAGTTCACCAGAAACAAACCCTTAACACATACTAAACTAGTTAAGATATCAGTTTAAGCATCAATTAAAGAAGTCGATTAATTCAAAATCAGTTTTTTTGTCCCCAAAAATAGGCGCATGAGCCTATTTTTGGAAACAAAAACTTAAAATAAGCGCAGGGGCGCTTATTTTCGGAAAATCCCGGTACTTTCGATGTTATTCAGTGCCTTTGCAATTGAAAACTTCTCTCCTTCCATTTCAATTGCCAAAGTTGACAGAGATTTGTGCACAAGCACCTGTCATGTAATATTTTAATTACGGTGCGATTGCACCAAATTACCGACCCCAACAATGCGCATGCATCAAAATTAATGGCATAAATGCCAAACTTCAAAACTAGGTGCAATTGCACCGTATTTTCTCTAATCCGATCGGTGCATTTGCACCTACATTATTGGCATTAATGCCACATTACTGGATTTCATTTTTTTTCAAAACTTGGTAAGTTTTGTTTTTATAAATAAAACTTTTTATTAATAACTATAATAATAATAAATATAATAATAATACTAGTAATAATATTAATATTATTAATTAAATAATATTAATAATTAATACTAAATAATGGTAATAATAATTATTATAATTATATTAATAGTAATAATAATAATGCTGATAATAAAATAATAATGATAATAATAATATAATGAATATTTAAATAATAATTATGATGATAATAATAATGATTACATTGATAATTAATAATAAATGCTAATAATAATAATAAATTATAATTGTATTGATAAAATAATAGTAACGCCCATGACGACCTTTTCCAACCAAATCAGGAGCACCCCCATAATGAATGGGTCCCTGAGGAAGAAGGAAAAATTCGACTAAATGGAAATATAATAAGCATAATATTAATGATCAAAATAATTGTAATATAAAATGATATTAATTTTAAACAATTGATGATAGTAATAATAATATTGTTGGGTATTACAATTAAATCTCGTTTTTATCTTTGTTTATGTTAAACTAATAATCTGACTCCAAATCGACCAAAAGGTTTCTTCCAACAATAATATATGAAGAACAAACACAATTCTTTTTAATAAACTTTATTTGCAAATGACACTTGAGCACAAACTGGAATTGAAACTTTATCGCCAAATCAAATGTTTGAAGTACACTCAATCAACACAACTCAATATCGATTTAGAACGAGCAATATCTGTAATTTTAAAATAACAATCTTTCTCCCTTACAGGATACTCGATTTGTAATCATAATTAAAATAAAAAGATTACCGCAATTCATTATGAACATAAAACTTTAATGGTATCAACAAAATATATTTTTGTCCGAAAATTCTGTGTGAATACGACTAAAATAATAATTGTTTATATACTAGTTTTTCCTAGCCTTGAAAGTTAGTTTGCTAAAACAAATCTAAAAATTTTTACAAATTTTATTAAAATAATGTAAATCGAAAATTATTGATTTTTTAACAGAGAATTATTATTAATTAATTAATTTTTCTTTTTTTTTATTTTACAGAACTTTTTGATTAAAAATTTAAATTTATATTTTGAAATCCCAACAATATTATGGCGATGATAATAATACTTTTACCGAAAGTCAAAATAATAATAGTATTTATAAAAGTAGTAATGATTGCTAAAAAATAATAATTATCAATATTACTAAATTTGCTTTTTTTTATATTTTTACATATTTTTTTATTTAATTACGTTATATCCCTAATAACTTCCACGCGTTCCTGAGCGCTAGCTCAAACAACTGGAAGCTAGAAAGGGATCATACATCAAAAGAAATTTCAGTTTTATAATTATTATATATTTTTGTTTTATTTTTACTTTTACAGGGCTCAATACGCAAGGGTGAATGATTTTATAAGTATGTTTTTAATATATTTAATTTCAGGATCTCAACATATCTTCCCCCAATGAAAAGATATTGCCCCAAATATCGTTAACCCTAAAAAGATAAACTTATTTTTTTGTACAGAAAAGAAAACAGGCGCCTCAGAGGCGCAAAATATTAAATACCGATTTATTTACATATTAAAATAAAAAAAACTTATTTTTTATATATAAATTAAATGTTACAGGCAAATCTTCTCTATATTTTCTCTCAAACTTCTTTGCAAAGTAGGAATGCGCAATCTAGATCTCATCCATGGTGCACACAGTTCAAACGAAAATTGTTTCATGTACTCTCTACGGTTTATTGGTTTTTCTTGTTTTGACAAAATATTGTGAGTGTAAATTATATAAGAATTGACAAAAGCTATATTTAACATGCCATAAAACATTGTCATCGGCCATCTGTTAGTTTTCCTAGAACAAGACATCGAAGAACACATCTGATCAAAAGCATCGATGCCGCCTTTTGTCTGGTTGTAGAACATAATGATCTCAGGTTTACCAGTTGTTAAATTTATGGCAGCATCTTCATCACACGATGATAGCATATACACCATCTTTGAAGGCTTCGGCTTGTATGATGCTAGGGTCAAAGGTCCATCAAAACAGAACATAGATGTACCAACAGGTCGAGAACGACTGTTTTTCAATTCTTATATATATTTAAATATATTTACTTAAATATATTTACCATAAATACGTAATAATAGGTAAAAAATAAAAAAACAAAATCACTAATAAATGTGCAAATTTATACAGAAGATAAACATGCGCCTCTCGAGCGCAACGCAATGTCATAGCGGCGAAACTAAAGTACTTACCGGATAGCATCGGTCGTCTCTCGGGCGTGTTGACCGACGACTGAGTTGGCTCGAAAACACAAGCGTAAACTCGCGTGGGTTAGAAAAAGACAGCGATATATCTGTTTCGCGGGCGCCTCGAAGGCGCAGTTTATCTTTCTAGGGTTAACAAAAGAAGAACAATTATATTTATTTATTTATTTTAACTTTTTCAAAACAATTATAATTTCCAATTCAAAATTTGTCCGGAATCCGATGTATATTGAATTTCCGTAACTGAAGCTCGTAAGATCTCACCATTGACGATCAATAACGGTAAGATTGAGTTTTTAGGTTTTGGGGGTAAGTCCAAATCGTATATAAATTTTCGATTTGTTACAGGGTAGAGATAATCATACTCAACTTCATTTAAAGTAGATGGATCTTCTGTCTCGAATTGCAGCTGGAAAAGGGCTATATTTAATTCTTCTCGGTAGACTTTTAGAGCTGCCACATGGCTTTCTTCAGCATCCAAATGTATTGTGTTACTTTGCCATGCCAAAATTATATTTTCTATCGGGGCCTTCTATAGAACTGGTGTTGGATTTTTCTTCAATTTCTTAGATTGACCACGGGTCACGTTAACAAAAAACGTTTAATCAAAAAATATCTCACCACGAGTGTTGTAACTAATGAGTAATATCTGAATTAGATTTTACATTTTTATTGAAACAGTTATTATCGAAACGTGTAAATCCTTAATTGAATCCATAGTTATTATTATTTTGAAATCTGAAAAATGAATTATTTAATCAAATTACCATCACTGAATGTCTTTATGTTTTCCCTAATACGTAAATTATACATTCTCAAAGACGATATGGTTTTGAAAACTGCTTTCTTAATAGCTTTCACAAACATATTTTACAAAGAAATACGTGGAACTCTCGTTCATTATCACCAATCTAAGATGACAGAAAACGTGGAACAAATTTGGACGCAAGCTTTCTCACTCCTGATTCAGACAGGGTTGCTTGCATGGTTCCTTTGCTCTAATTCACAGCAGCAGCCATTTTCAGCATTGTTATTCAACGGTTTTCTCGCAGTAAATATTCGCATTTTTCTCTAATTTTGCCAGAAATTTCAAATTGATGTCCAGTCCTTTAGTAATCATTGAACTACATGATGGAGAGTCCTCGCGATATGTTTCTTTCAATAGAAAAACATAATGGTCATTAAGAACACTAATATGATTTCCAATACGTCAAAAATCGAATTGCCTTTTGTCAAAAAACAATTCTTCAAAAACTTTCGTAGTTAGACATTGTTCTAGATTGATAATTTTGTATTTTTTTTCTAAATTTCTAATTTTTTGGAAAAATTTAAACTACAATTCTTTACTAAAATAATTTTAAATTATTTTCAAAAATATTTATAATTTATTTTAAACATATTATTTATGATTAAATAAATCTTTACATTATAATATATTATTAAAATATTTTAAATCATTTTCAAATAGATTTTAAATATTTATTGAACAAAATATATTAATTTAAAGTTTTTATTAACATTTTTAAATTGTCCAAATAATTTAACGGTTCAAAACATTTAAAATATCAATCTTCCACCTGAGTTGGAGAAACAAACCTAAAAACAAAATACAATAAACATAATTCTAAAATCATACCAGGAACTTTATAACGCTGCCAAATTATTATACATCAATCATAACTTGAAAGAAATTTCAAAATATCGTAAATGTGAATATATGTGAATAACTGTAATGATAAATTTAAAATAAACTATACAAATTAAACCTATTATAATATATCTACAATAAAAAATTAATTATATGACAAAATAAATAACATATTGTTCTGACTTTTTGGGCACGCCACTTATTTGTTCAAATCTTGGATTTTCGCAGTTATTTTTATATTCTTTATTCAATTAAGACATTATTGCATGCGTCCCTTAATTCATCAATTAATTTCCAAACAAATTTATCTTTCACTTTGTTGCCAGTAATTAGATATTGCAGAATTTATATTAGAATTTGTAATATATTGTTTGTAACAATTGTTTTTAATGATACCTGAAGATGATCGATAAAACACCGATATATATATATATATATATATATATATATTCTTCTTTCTTCTTCTTTATGACCTAAGCCTTTGGCCGTAGGTGCACCCGATTATAAACAAGCCTTCGCCACATCTCTCTATTTGTAGCTTTTTTTCTTAGACATTCCATACTCAATCCACTCCATTCTTTTAAATCGTCTAACCATTGCTTCTTTTGTCTTCCTCTTGGTCTTTCTCCTTCACTCTTCCCTCGATCATAACCTTTGCTAGTGCTTGTTTTCTTATTTGATGTCCGTAGAATTTCAGCTTCTTTCTATTGATGGTCTCTTCTATTTATTCCGACCTTTTACCTAGTATTTCTGTCACTCTCCTCCAGACAAAGTCGGTTGTCTTCTTTTCTTTCCACATGATCTTCAGCATTCTCCTGTAGCACTTAATTTCAAATGCTTTGAGTCTATCCATGCTCTTCTGATTTATTTTCCAACTCTCACATCCATAGAGGAGTGTTGCCCAGACAATATCCTTGTTGATCTTTATTCTGCTCTTGAGATGGATTTCTTTGAGGTTAAACACTGTGCTAAGCTTAATCATTGCGCTTGGTGCAATACCAATCCGGCTTCTGATTTCTTCTTCGCTTCCCCTGTTCTCTATAATAGTAGAGCCTAAATATTTGAAACTCTTAACTTGTTCCAGTTTATCCCCTTCAATGTAGATCTCCAGTTTTATCTCGTTGTTTCCTGAAAACATTATTTTGCTTTTTTGTTTGCTGATTTACATTCCGAATTTCTTTGATGCTTTCTGTAATCTATTCGTTCAAAATTACCGAAAAATCGTTTACTGGTATTACCGTATTATATTACACATTTACCGGTAATTACCGGTATTAAGAACACCGATTTAACTTTTCATATTTTTATTTACACAACAATTTGGATTTTCCTTAAGACAATCTTTGTCAAAACTTTCTTACGAGTGCATTCTAAACTAAATTGATTAATGGAATAATTCTTATTTTTAGCAAACGGAGACATAAATAATATATTAAAATATTTACTCAAAACTTATTCGATGAAAATCATACATACATATTTTTAGATTATAAGAATTCAAATATTAATCATCCATCTGGGTAGGAGAGACACAATTCCAAATCAACATACAACAAAAAATTTACAAATTATACAAATTTTAATTAGTTGTGGAAATTATGCATTGTTCTCTAATTTGGTGAACTTATATAAAGACAAACAAAAAAATTTGTATTTCAAAAAATTAAAATTGTATTTCAAATAATGACAAAACTCAAAATCTGATTTTTTTATGATTTAAAAAAAGTTAAAGTTTGTTTTAGAAAAAAAAGTAATACAGGGTTTGTCAGCACATTTCAGAATGACATCATCACATTTAAGATTTTTGTAAATCAAGTTAAGAATTTTGTAAATCAGTTTAGGAATTTTGTATTTCCATTTAAGAAATTCATTTATGACTTTGTGTAAATATTGCGAAATATACAAGTTTANAAATACCTAAATCACAGAAACAAAAACTAAAATGAATAGCTAAAATTTATTTAATTCCCATCATATATTGGTGTTCTACTCAAACACTTTGGAAGGAATGAAAAGACATTCCTAAAATATCCAGAACAATCTTCAGCCGTTATATATTCACTAAAGTTATCTATATAGGCAAATAATTCTGCTTCAGACTTTGGTCGTGATTCACGTATCATTCCTTTCCATTTCGAAAACATATTTTCAATCGGATTGAGGAATGGCGAATACGGTGGCAAAAACATCAATTCGCATATATTTGCATCCACATGCATTGCTAAAAATTTGTCTTTTATGGATTGGTGCTTGTGAAATCGGACATTAATGACAAATCCATAATGACCACAGAACGACAGATATGTTCATCTTTGATATACTGTAAAATTTCATCTATGAAATTAGCAAAGGTTGCTGCGTTGAAATATTCATCAAAAAAACAAAACAAACAATATTGTAGTGACACAAATTTTTATCATTATTTATAAATATTAAATATATATACATAAAATCCTATATTTCTTATTTATAAATTTATGATAGCGAGTGCAGAGGAAAACTTGACAATCGAAAAAAAACTATTTTTGTTGATAAATGCAACAAATCTATTTTTGTTAAAAAAATTGAAGGAAAACTATATATAATTTTATGAATTGTTTAAATAATTGTATATAAACAAATACATTTTTTTGAATTATGAAATTTGGTACTTCTTAATTTTAATTTCTGCAAATTCTTTTTCCATCGAAAGTAGAGAAATTGATTTATTTATTTATCTACCGAATTTCCAATCTCAATATACTATCACAATCTCCCCATGAATTTGGTGTTTATCGAGTCACACAATCGATCCGACATTCCATTGAGAATAACTGGTCGAATGAGTTTCCATTCATTCGAACTCGTCAATAATGACAGCAAAATCGATAACGATAACGACAATCGAAATTCTAGTGGCAAAAATCACATTTTCGTTCACCCAAACGAACTCGTATTTCGAATCAAAGAACAATCGATGAAGAAATCGATTTATTTCAGTTATCGAATCAATTGCGATTGGACGATCGATCAGTTAATCGAGAAAATTGGCCGCCAATCAGCAACAATCAGCGACCCGGTTTCCATGGACGTCGTGTTCTCTTACGGCGACTGGTGCCGGTCCGACAACCACACGATTCCGATTGTCACTTTCACCCCGGTCGATTCTATGCGCCACTCGAACAAGATCGATTTGTCGTTCGATGTGCTCGTGTTAGTTGATCCGAACACGAGTCTTGTGATGGTGAGCAACGATCCGTGCGCACGCGCGCCGTGTCTGCGCGAGGTCTTCCACGACAACAAGTCTGTGCACCGCATGGTCATCCTGAGTCTCGTCTCCCACTATGGCATCGAGTTGAGCGCCACCGTCGAAACGAGCACTACGTATGCGCCGATCTTGAGCGACCTCACGGGCGGTCTCTGCCACACGTTCCCGATTCTCGTAACACGGTTCTCATTGCACGAGCGCAGCCAAATCCGACGTGCTCATCCACCAGATCGACATCGAGGACCACGAGCCGGCGATTCTCGCAATCTTCGACAATCAATCGATTCTCGCCCGGCGAATGCCTCACGTATGGTCAGAGGATCACATCTCGTTCCTGTGTCGTCTCTTCCACCATGAGTCCGACGCGATCGAAGAGATCCCCAAAAATATAAAATAATATATAATATATATTATATAAGATATATATTACAGGACTATAAGTTTTAGTTTCCCGAATGACATCATAAATGAAAAAAAAATTTAATAGTGTTCTATAGCGTTAATGTCTTAAATTATGATATATCGATGAATTTTTTAACGCCAGAATCTCTAAATTAAATGTTTTTAAATACAGATTTTACTATTAATACTATTTGTATCGACATATATCAAGCTTGGTCGTTTTCTGGATGTATAAGAACCCGACTAAGAGCTTATTTATTTTTGTGGATACAGTTAGAATATTTTTTAAATATTCAAGATTTTTTTTATTTGAATTGTATTGTAATAATGTCAACAAATGATGTTTATACTTGGGACTATAAACATTAAACTTATTTTTAGTGTTTCCAAAATGAATGAAAGAAGAATAATATTTAAAAAACTTCCTTTTTAACCTTAGAAAGCACTGACACTCAAACTTTCGTTTTTTGATGTACAAGATTGCCAATGAATTGGTTGAAGAAACAATGTGCTAGTGTGCTGGTAATTAAGACTTCTTGTGAGTGAGACGCATAACATTGTGTGCGTGTCTGCAGATATGATGCTGACAATGACTATATATGTATACAGTATGCAGTATAGTTACATTCAGTATGCTCGCCTGCCTCGGCACACTTACGGTATGTGTCCAAGTGACTTCTCATCTTTATTCTTTACTCAGATTTCTGTTCACTGGAAATGAATACAATAGAGACGCTATGGGCTGTTCTGAAGAACAAGTTGCGCTAGAAAACAATTACAAGCCGACAAGCACTCATAAATGAGACACTAAACATCTTTGTGTGTAACAATAAGGTCTCCAGACAACTCACGGAAACTGCGCCAAAATTGGTGACAGGAATGCCGGATCGAATAATGGCTCAGATTAAAGCAAAAGGTGGCCATACACATTCTCTTACATGCTTTGTGCTGTTTTTATTGCTAATCATTGTAGTTAAATACACGTTGTTGCTGTATTTGTCTCATATGAGAAATATTGGTGAATTTATACGGTATCCGGATTAATATGCTCCCTACTGCAAACTTAAATTTCAATTTCCAATTCTCCATACATTTTACAATAGACGATTGGTGTCTGTTTTAGTGTTTTCACGACTTTTTTTGGCGAAGTAGATTTCTGTTGCATAAAGCATGGATAAAAAAATTTGATTTACTAGTTATTATTAACGAATTAATTTATTTTAACAATTAACATATTTCAAAACATTAAATTTATATTTTTGTACTAAATTAACAATAATTTCATTTCAATACTGTTTATTATTAACAATTTTCATAATGACTTGATCCTTTTTTCGACCAAATATCGGCTCGCATATGTCAGTTTTTACTTTGCGTACTTTTTCATTTACTTAATATTGCTTTGCAAAAAAATAATGTAAACAATTGTTTTTATAATGCTAAATAAATAAAATTCTAATGTATACAATATAAATAATAAAATATAACTTAATCAAGACAAAAACATAAAGTTAAGTTGAAATTATCAATTAAGTTCTAACTACTTTTAACATATAACTAACTTTGTTTTCGTGAACATTATTCGAGTAATAAGATATCTGGTCAAGTTGCTGTTTTAAAATATTGTTCTCACTTGTCAACCCATTAATTCGTTCCTAAAATTTAAATAGATATTAAATTAATTTTAGCTACAGTTCAAAACACAAGTTAAATTAATGAAACAATATTTTTTGAAATGCATATCATTTAAATAAGCTCAAACACCATTCTTAAGAATTTATTAAAAGTTGCAAATGGTTTCAGAAACATATATAAGAAATATAGTTTACAAATTCTATATTTTTATAAAAAAATATTATATCAATGACATCCTTAATTCTACGATTTTCATGTCAAGCATATAAGCCACTGATTATTTGTTTTACCGTATCAAAATTAGGAATTTCAAAATTTTCAAAAAAGGGGTTATCGTTAATTTGGGAAATAATTTATTAATTACCGGTAAATATTAATATACATATATAATTTTTATTGGCTGATTTTATAACTGTGTTTGTCCACCAGCTGAAAATGCTCTTTCAGATTCTACATTATTGGGATTGATTGTACCTCAAAATCTGAAAATCTTTTCTAGATATCCCTTTGCATCTTGTAACTACAAAAAAACTACGTTACGTTTTTTGTTACCTCTCCTGAGTTATGAAAAAAGAATAAGTTAATGGTAATAAACATTCTTAATTTAAATATTAATGTAATGTAACAATAATATAATGTAATATCTGCAAAAAAGAAATTCATAAGAAAGAAATCATGATATAAAAATTTCATTACAAATTACAAAAAAATAAACTTCATTTTGATTTACGATTTACCTGATAATTGATCAAATCGCTTTGTAAATTTTCTATAACCACTTTATTAGCCATGTTAAAGTGGGTTTCAGATCGCTTTATTGAATTGTTTTCCGTATTATTAAAAGTTAGCAGTTCCTCATTTATCTGTTGATTTATGTGATTTAGTTTTGATAGTTCTTCATCTTTGATAAAAATCTATTTTAAATTATAAATGACATAATTATGTCATAAATCAACAATTATAACCATTTGACGAATTTCATTTAGTTCGTCTTCTTGTTCACCTAATCTGGATGCCAATTCTTTACTAACATATTTTTCATGTTGTAACTGAGTAGATAAATCCATATTGTCAGAACTCTGAAAATAGTCGTCTAATGTTTAATATTTATGTTAAGAAAAATTTTTTTTATGTAAAGAAATACGTAAAAATATCGAAAAATAAAAAATATAAGAAAAGTAATTAAACTTCATTTTGATTTACAAACCTGATAATTGATCAAATCGCTTTGTAAATTTTCTATAACCACTTTATTAGCCATGTTAAAGTGGGTATTAACGACTGTTTAATATAGGAGGTGGCTAAGGTTGCTAGCCATCCCCTCTTGTTTCTTGTCATAAAAAATTGGATTAACCTTTTTGCATCATAAATAAATGAGCAACAAAGTAATGTAGTGAAGTGTACTAAGCAACTCCGTTTTATTGTTTACAGAAATATTGATTTAAGACAAAAAATAAACATCAACTTCACATGGAATCCTAAAACAAAACCAATTATGCTAAGCGTGTGATGCTGGTATTATCACAATGGGCACTTTTACTAATAGGTAAACCTAGGTAATTACCTAGGGGGGCCAACCAAAAAAAGGGACATTAATTTTCTTTTTTTCATTTTTGAAAAGATTAAAAATATATTTATGATCAACTATAAAAGAACAACTCTTAAGGGCATTATCGATTTTATCATTAGAAACAGATTTTACGTTAAATTTAGATTATTCCGATATAATTGATGATATAATTCCGATATAAGTGCTGAAACAAAATCAAGACGAAAATTTTAATACAAAATACAGGAGTGGCCATAAGTCGCTTTACCCAGTTTTAATAATAATAAACACAAAATTCTAAATGATACAACTTTTAATTACTCAGCGTACAATAATAATTTCAAAACAAAAACTTGAAAACAATTAAATCTTATCTTCAAAGTGTTGTCCTTCAGATTTAATACACATAGCTTAAATTTAGTTGTTAATAATGCGGCACAAATTTCTCATGAAACAGTAACATTTTTTAATTTAGTGAAAGAAATATATGTATTTTTTTCGGTTTCAACTAAAAGATGGATGGAATTCGTAAAATATTTAACGAATTCAAATTTAAAACCTTTGAGTGATACAAGATGGCCCAGTAGATTTGATGCTATCAAGCCACTAAGGTACCATACTGAAAAAATTTATGAATCCCTACTTGAAATATCAACTGATTAATATCAGGCATGTCACAAAATCGCTATCACTAAAAATACCAAGTTATCGTTATTTATGTTCCATTGTTATTTGGCATGAAATTTTGATGAAAATTAATGTTAGCCAAATATTACAAAACCCAAACACCGATATCAAAAACAGCTTTACCGCGTTGTATGATTTAATAGACTTTTTTAAAAATTGTAGTAATGATTATGGATTTGAAAAATGCTTACATTAGGTAGTGAATTAGTCCTAAAATTGCATATTGAACCTAAATTTCCAGAAGTAAAAAGTTTAAGAATAAAAAAAACCAAAAACTTTTGATTATGAAAACAAAGATGAACCAAAAAAAATTAAAATTAATTTTTATTTCTGCATTATAGATCTGCATTAGTATCAATTACAAAAAGATTGGAAGACCTAAAATTGTATAATGATATAGTTGGATTTATGTATAATATTAAAGATTAAACGGAAGAAATACTTTTGCAAAGCTGCAAATATTTACATTTGAAATTAACTGACGAACAAAGAAATGAGTCCAATATTAATGAAATTGATTTATTTAAAGAGATTAAAACCATTAAGGTATTTTTAAAAGAAGAAGATATTAAACATCAATCCACACTACTATATATTTTACAAAATGATCTTCAGGCAACATTTCAAAATATATTTATTGTGACCAGAATCTTATTAACATTACCAATCTCAGGTGCAACAGGCGAAATATCGTTTTCAAACTTAAAGATATTAAAAAATTATTATGGGTCAACTATGCACCAGGAAAGTTTAAGTAATAAATCAATGATTTCAATTGAACATGAAATCCTAGATAATTTAGATATACATGACTTAATTTCACAATTTGCTTTGCAAAAGG
>MQRK01248175.1:4002-15945 GCA_001938485.1 Girardia tigrina
TGGTCATTATCATCAACTTATACAAAAAGTTGTGATAGCATTAACCAATTAACTAAATTATTAAATAAAAATGGTTATTCAAAATCAATTGTTGAGAAATTGACCAAAGAAACAATTGATAAACCGATTATAAATGATAAAGAAGACTCAACAACTTTAAAATATGTTTTAAGCATTCCATATTCAGAGGGATTTGGTCAATTTAAACGTTCAATTTTAAAATTTATACCGTCGAAATTAATTGTCATAAAAAATAAATTTAATAAATGGCGTGCTTTTGTTTATAAACATAATTTGCCATTATTTTTTAATTTTTTGAAAAATATTTTACTTTTATTTTTTTTAAAAAATAATTAATTAATTTTCCTTTCTAAATTTGTTAATTTGATAATTTAATTTGTTTTAGAAAATATAAATTTGGTAATATTTATAAAAGAAAAAATTAAATATTTTTTTCCGAGTCATGTGGATTTCATTAATTTTTCGTTTTACTTTTAAAAACGAATCGATTTTACATAAAATTTTAGGAAAAAAATACTAATTGAAATGTGAATTAATTGGGGACTAGTACTTTTAACTGTTATTTTGGAGTTCTTTTTTAAATTTTATAATTTAATAAAATAATGTACTTTTAAAAAATGTTTAAAGTCTAAATATGGTTCTCCGACATATATTTATTTATATTAAAATTCATACATTTTGTTTATATACAATAGGGTAAAATATATACTACCCTAGCCAAAAAGTCAACCGGACACATGATTTCTAGTAATCACGGTTTTAAATGAGTATAAAATATGAACAAATATCATGGATTTGTATAAAATAAAAATTTCTTTATAATTTAACTCAGTTTATTAATAGTTTAACAATAAAAACTTTAAATCTCTGAATAATAAAAAATTATTTCAATCTGAGAACGATTTGTATTGGTTCAAAAGTCACCAGACAGGCTCAGACGTCACTCGACAGATCAAAAAACTTTTTAAAATTATATTAATTCTTAGAAAATAATAAACAAATTTATTAATATTAACAAACAGTAATAATAAATTTATTTAAATATAACATTTATATATACATACACTCAGAATCACATTTCGGTACCTGATTCATCCACTGCGCCCTGTTTTATCAATGATTGACACGGTTCAGTACAGAGTCGCGAAGGTTCTTGATTCACTATTGAGTCCTTTAATTTCAAATGATCTTGAGATTAGGGATAGCTTTGATTTCAAAGATTTCATTTTGAATCATGTACCGAAATGTGATTCTGAGTGTATGGTCTCATTTGATGTCTCCAGTTTATTCAAGAACGTACCTATCGATGAAACTATTGATTTGTGTGAAAAAATATTGGATGGGAGCTCTAACTCTGTGAATAAAATAATGAAACAGCAGACACTGAAAGAACCTCTTAAATTTTGTGCAAAAAATGTACCTTTTCTTTTTAATGATGAATGGTACATTTAGGAAGACGGTGTCGCAATGGGTTCCCCATTAGCATCAACTTTGGCATCAATCTTTATGAAGAACCATTCCTAACATTCATGAATGGTCTTCATCCGAATATTAAATTTACCACAGAATTGGAAGTAGATAATAAACTTCCCTTTCTGGATATTCTTGTCACTAGGATGACTGGAGGCTATAAAACTGAATTATTCAGAAAGGCAACAGATACAGGTCTTTACACAACACCAGAGTTTTTGTGAGGAAAAATACAGAGAGTATTAAGAACACCAATATGGGTTTTTGAATCTTCATTTTCAATACAATTAAAATTGTCTTTTGGACAACTCTCAGCAAAGCTTTCGTAATTCGACATCGTTCTAAATTGATGAATTTTAGTTAATGTTTTTTAATAAACAATTATTCGAACAAATTTTTCATTATTTTTAGATTTTATTTTTAAAGTTCAAAATTTGTAATTTTAGTAATAATTTTATCTACATATTAATTTTATTTAAAAAATGATTTTATGTAAAGAAAGAACATTTATTTAATTTAAAACTTAGTTAAAAGCTATTTACTTTATTTAAATTTTTAATATGAAAATTTGAAACGATTTAATATTCTTAAAGTTTTTTAAATATCTTATGCAGTACTTTAAAATGCAAATTATACTCGACTAATTATTTATCGTGAACATCCAAAATATCAATTTTCCATCTGGGTGGGAGAAACACATTTCCAAATACTAAACTCAACATACAAAATTCAATATACCAAATTTAAAATATTCCTCATAGGGTATGATAAAAGGCCTTGTAATTTTGGTGGTTTTTTATATGTTTTCGATGATTTATAAGGTGTTTTTAAGGGTTTTTAAGGTAATGGTGATGGTTTCTAAGGTGTTTTCGACTGTTTTTATATATATAATATTAATAGGTTATGTATCATGGTTACGGTAACCTAGGTACTTTTGATGGTTGATGCCTAGGCTCAGATACTTTAGGTGATTGTGTAGGTGCTATGTATAATGTCTATGCACGTTTTAAGTATAATAGGAGTTTTAAACATGTGGATTTTACATGTAAAATAAAAGGTTATGTATCTTGGTTACGTTAACCAAGGTACTTGTGATTGTTAATGTGGTACATTAGGCAATTCACGAGGCATTGTTTGATGGTAAACAACATACATATATCCCATGGATTTCAGATATATACGAAAAAATCTATTTTTGAGCACTTTTTTGAGAATTTCAGAAATGTTCGAAAAATTCAATTTATCAGCACCTTTTTGAAAGTGTTGATGTGGAATCTGAATCTGCGTATATTGGTTACTATTCAAGTGCATCAGCACATTTTGGATATTCTGCTTTCTTCTGTCTCTAAAATAGATGTGCATTTTGTGTAAATTTGCATATTATGTTAATTATAGAGAAAATTAATCAATATATGAAAATTCTAATTGCACATTCAGATAGAGAATCAAAAGGTGCATTCAACAAAGGATATTGATTTATTGACAAGAGCACTTTTAAAAATTTTATGTATTGATTTTTACACTTTTGCACATGTGCAACTTAAAAAGCACTATGCTAGCACATTAGAAATGTGCGGCACAAAGTGCACTATTGATTAGCACTTTTAAAAGTAGCGATTAGCACATTGGTGCACTTTGAAGCAATCGATTAGCACTTTTTTCATCGGTTTCTATAGAAAGGGTGACGGTTGCTATGGATACTATAACCGTTACCATGGTTACAACCACTTAGTATCCGTTGCTAATGAAATAACATAGCAACGAAGATATTTATGCTGTTTTGCTTTGCCTTCATCTTTGAGACTAAATAATATAAGCAACTCTAATCAATTTATATAAATTTAAATCTTGAATTTTTCAATTTTGTTATTGATCTACCTGAGAAAATTTACCAAATAAATTTTTGCTTTGATCTTTAAGTATCTTCTTACTGATAAAAATGAAATTCTTTACGGGCCCCTAAACATCAGTTTTAAATCTAAACAATAAAAAAATTATTTCTGTTTTAAAAAAATAAATAAACCTAAATTATTTAAAAATCTTTTTTTGGATAACAGTACAAAATAAATATTTTATATTAATTAAAAAATCATCTTAAATTAATGGGATCATTAAAACAGTGGCTTCGTCAATCGAAATTTTTTTCCAACCCAAAAACGACACTAAATAAAATTTATTACGTTTAATATAACACAATTAATTTTCTTCTGCTATTTCTATTTAAACGCTTATTTTAATTAATTTTTAAATTAAAAAATAATTAAAATATAATAAATTGAAAATATTAGAAAACATTTTAAAATATTTTGCTTCCTATTTATAGTGAAAAGGATTGTAACATTTTAAAAATATAATTAAAAACCAATTAAGATATTTATAATTTTTTTATGATTTTATTAATAAAAAAACAAAAATTAATAAATAATAATAAAATAGTATTAAGAAAATTAATTACAAAATACGCGAACTTCTCTTCTGCCTAAAGCTTTTTCAATAACTGAGGAATATCAAGAATTAATAATAAATTAAATTTAATTAAAATGCAAAATCTTTTGGTTCTTTTAAAAATGAAATTGTCATAAAAGTAAATAAAAGTGAATATAATAAAAATATTTTATTAAACATTTATCGTTATTTACATGTGGTATTTGAATTATGAAATACAAATATTTGTATTAATTTGCGCATTTAATTGCACCTTTTGAAATAACGTGTATTATTATTATGCTGAAATAAAGTTATTGATCCCTTTGCCTTTTCTTTTACAAAAATTATCACATTAATAATAATTGACAATGATGAAAATGAATCGACCTCAATTAATTGATAATTCGACTGAAGCATGTGACGGATTCATATTGCAGTTTGAGCGTTTTATACCCGTTACAAAGCCGGCCGAGGAAGACAAGTTAAATGTAATCTTCATCTGTGTCGGAGAGAAGATTTCCAGGTATTATGATGATGTTGTTTGGGCTGAACTAACTGACGATAAGATAAAGGCTGGTATTAAATAATTCGCTTATACTCGTTAAAGCAATCCATTTATGATTTTGTCTGTACTTTGAGACAGATAATCAAATATTGACATTTTCCGGTGTCGTTTGCTGTTGAAGTGTTGCGTGACGCTTTTGCTCTAGGATTATATTCTAAAGAAAATTGTAAAACTGTATGCCAAAGTTTTGCGCTATTTCATAAAGTTGCCAGAGTTCAGTTTAGATGATGCTATTTCCGTGGTTCTAGTTAAGAATCCATGATTAATGACATGGAAAGTATCAATAACCAAACCTAAGACGTTAGTTTATCAAAACATGAAATTTCGGCTAAAACGACGAAGATTCCTCTTAGTTGTAATCGTTATTGGTGTGGGTCAAAGTCAATACACTGAAGCAAGGAGTGGCACGCAAAAGAAGAGTATTATAGAAACTGAAACATTCAAGATCACTTTGAGTCAGCATGCAAGAACAAAAAAGCTTCAGCAGTGCAGTATTTTAGTAATACATAATCGTCAATTCCTAAATATTACCAAGGCAGTCGAAAATGTCTCATATTATGTGAATAAAGCAAAGGTAGATTGGTTTATTGATACTGATATTTCTTTATCATGAAGATATCGCTAAAAATATGACAGTAAAGACATTATCCACACCGACCAAAATGCTCAAACTATAAGTAGTTCATTTATAAGGGTGATTGGTAAAGCAAAGATTCCTTTAAACATCGGTAATGACTGTCAGATTTCGACAAAAAATTTTATCATGCATCGTATCTGTGACGCGGTTATTCTGCGACATGTCAGCGCTTTCCCAGTCAAAATACTGCAGTTTAATTGTGGACTAAATCTCCCTATTCTCTCATTTGGTGTGGCCAGCCAATCATATGTAATCAATACTATTATTGATGTCAGACTCGGAGTTTCCTTCGAAGCCGTTCCCATATGTTGTCCACCAAAAAAACGATGAAAAGAAGATAAAAAGTACATCCATGATGAAATTCAAAAGCTACGCACTGAAGGAGTTATTGTACCTTCTAATTCTTCAGGGTTTTCGTTAATTCATAGTGGTACATTATAAAATTGAAAAACGTCGTATGGTAATAGATTATGTCTCAACTATCAATATATTTACAGTGTTTGATGCCTTTCCAATACCGTTAATAGAGGATGTAATCGAAAAATTTTATGGAAATCACTATTTTAGTACTATTGCTTTACGTTCGGCTTACTATCGGTTTCCTCTACCTGTTAGCCAAAAACACTCCACTGCCTTTGAAGGTGACGACTCTCTATGGTAGTTCATAAGGTTACCTTTTGGAGTGACTAATGGTGTTCCAAACTTTTTCTGCATGATTAAAGATGTTCTGGTAGATTTGCCTGGCGTAGTTTATTACTACAATGACATAGTTGTTTGCTTTTCCCCTTTCATTAGAAATTCGACAATGTATAGATACTCTCAAGAAGTCTATAGCCTATATATTATTAGAAGTTCCGGACCCTAATGCTTTCTTACCTTAGAAACAGATGCTTCTGGTACGTCACTAGGCTCATCATTAATGCAAAAGGGGCGTCCAATCACCTTTTCTTCTCACGGTCTTGATAATATTGATAATAGTATTTGCATTTATAAAATCTGATGAAAAGTTTCACCAGTATCCTTTAGGGAAGTCTTTTAATATAATTACAGATGAGGAAACTCTAGTTTATTTATTTGATGGGCGTCTTAAATCAAATATTAAAAATTATAAACCATGTCGTTGGAGATTGGAACTAGATTACAACATTATTTATAGACCCAAAGTTGCAAACCTAGCACCTGAGGCCCTGAGTAGAGTCGCCGCAGTAACGAATAATGAACTCCCTAACGAGGATCAAAAGAATTTAGTAAGTCAAATCCACGATAACATGGGTCATCCGGGTATCAATGGTTTGTATGTTTTTATGAGACTTTGCAACTATAATTCTTTTTGACTTCTTATATTTCAGAAACAATGAAATGTACTAAACTAAAGCCAAAGTTTATTTAAATACCATCATCACCTCTGTTACAATCCATCAAAACTTGGCAAAAATCTCCATAGACTTTAAAAGTTCACTTCCAATAACAAATTCAGCACACATTTTTACAATAGTCGACGAATATTCCCTTTATTCGTTTCCTTTTCCTTTATGTGAACCATCTACATCAAATGCTGTCTCCTACTTCATGTATCTATTTACATTAATGGGGTATCCTAGTTATGTACATAGAGATAAAGGAACTCAACTTGCAAGTGATGAATTGATTGTGTTCCTGAAACACAGGAATTTCTGTAAGACACATACCACTCCTTTTGATTCATTGATCAGTACGAAAAATAAAAAGTATTATGTAAAAACGGCATAGCTTTGTTTGTTCAAAGAGGCAAAGAGTATTTATAAATGGGAAGCAGAGCTTCAATTTGCTCTTGCAAATATCCGAGCATTTCCATCGCGTGCACAACACAATAGTTTTTTTTCAATTTTCAACGGCTAAGTATATTAGATGACCTCGCTGAATAGAATGAAAATTGAAATTATTCTGCAAGAAATTTTCCACCGTTGGTTAATCCCAGTGCACAGGCATAGTACAAAAATATCTGTGATCATCAAAAAACGAGAACCGGTGAGAGAAGTTACAATTTTAGAAGTTTTGTCTGATTTCCATGTCAAAGTTAAAATCCTGAATACTTGATGGCAAGTTAATGTTTCATCCAGCCATCTGTCACCTGCTCCAGCAAATGTCAACCCGAATCGAATCATTTTAATGATGAAGTAGAGTTTCCTGTTTCTGCAAATAAATATGATTTAGCAGAAGAAGGCTATGACGATGAATCCAATCAAAGTTCTTGTCATGCAAAACGAAAAGTACGAAAACCAGCTAACCTAGATGACTACGTTTGTGAAAAATAATATTTGTTAAATTATTATAACATTTTCCTTTCTGTTCGTGATTGTAGTATTTTAATTATGAATTATAAATATTTGTTTTAATTTGCATATTTTGAAATAACGAGCATTAATATTATTGTGAAACAAAGTTATTGATCACTTTATCTTTTCTTTTACAACATTACACTTCGAATTTCTATTCATATTTTGTTATTTATTTTGTCGTTGAAAAAGAAATGCATGTTTTAATTTTTTTTATTTAATGTAAGTTTATATCAAAAAATCTTTTTTTAATATTAATTTTTATATATCATAAAAAGCTTATTTTACGGCCTTGTTAAATATTTGTGGCAGTTATATTTTGATTTTGTAGTGCCACTATGTTTGATTTTGATTGAATTTTTCAAGACGTGATTTTTGCATTATTTTCTTTTACAAGTTCAAGCTAGGGTGTAATGTATCTCAATCATCCCAAAAAATTATGAAGTATGTGGCGAAGGAAGTACCAAAAAAGCACGGTGCAGCGCAGGTATTAAAAGTTTCGTTCCGACAATATAGACTTCAAAGATGAACTTCATGGTAGACGACAATCGGTAACTGAAAATGAACAATTGAAGGTACTATTGGAGGCCGATTCATGTTCAGCTATTCGGGAACTCGCAGAAGAGCACAGCGTTGATCTCCAAACTAATTTTATACCTAAACAATTTAATGAGAACAGAGAAAGAACTAGTAAATCAAAAAATTAAATTTTTTATATCCATTCTTTATGCAGACAAAACTCTACTTTGCCAAGAAAATTTTTAAAAATTAAAAAAATTTAAAGTTAAATAAATTTTAATTAAAAAACATATTAAAAATTAATATAAACTACTTATAAGTTATAAGTAGATATCTTGCAATTAATATTGTTAGGGAACTCCGAATTTTCCATTTTTTTCCAATTTTGGGATCTTTAAGAGTTTTTCGATCAATTTTTTACATAATCATTTATTGTCATTGAGAATGAGTAAGTGTGCAAAGTTTGAAGAAAATTGATTGAGTGTAAGTCCTTCAAAAATATTTTTTTAAATTCCATGGATTATATATATATATATATAGAAAGTGAGCTATTAAAAAGAATGGAAAAAATATTCCAACAAAAACGAGAAGTAGTTAAACGCACACAAGTAATGAAAAACAACAATCATCTAATAACAAACGGAGACAACACAAAGCTTCAGACCATAATAAACAAAAATTAAACATACCAGACTTTTCTTTAGACAACAGAAATTCACCCAAATGTTGGTAAATATAAGCCAGCAAAACAATATATACTATAAGAATTAACAATTCATCTCACCAAAACCCAATAAAGATTAAGCCAGAAATAAATACAATGATTAAAATAAATAAACCCTGTGAATCTTAAAAAAACTTTAAAACTTGGTATTTTACCTAACCTACAAACTTCAATATGTTCAGCAATATTGCTACCATTTCCGAATCGTCTGTGACCCTTAATCTGCTTACAGAGATTACGCGAAGTCTCTCCAATGTATATGACATTACACCGATTACTAGAAAATTGATCAATAAGATCGTGGCTGAGATATGACGATCAACAATTTCAAAATACTGTGCAGTAATTTTAAAAATTATTGGGAGACGGTATTCTGTGGGGCACAGTTAATCAAATCCCTTAATTCATCAATTAACGTTAAATAAACCTCTCATCACTTTTTGCATATGTTGATTATATAATCACCATTTATATATATATATATATATATATATATATATATATATATATATAAAGGGTGGGCCAAAAGTAACTACACAATTGTGATATTAAAATGAATAATTAAAAAAAGCAGGATTAATTATAATTGAATATTTGTTTTAATATTCGATGTAATGTAGTAGTTTTACAAATATATATATTAATCGTCAATTGCATTTATTGAATTTTGGTTATCATATTATTAATATTATTGTCATAATATAACATGGCGTCACGAGCAGGTAAGAATAATTTTTTGGACGAATTTCTCTTTAGGGAAAAAGAAACAAAACTTTTCGTTTACAAAAAACATTCTGCAAGTTCAACCGCAATCAAGGAGCACGTAAAAAAACGTTCAAGAGTTTGTTAAGTTATTCACATTTGGTGAAAATGAAAGGAAGGAGGAATAGCAATTATTCCAGAAATATTTCGACGAGAAAATTAACAAAGAGATTCAAAGTGATCCATCCTACAATCACGAATCGGAGAATATCGAGGACTATACTCAACGACTTTTAAAAATGTTGGAGAAGAAAGAATCCAAAATAAGCAACATCAGACTTTTGTTCCAAATTACCCAAACAAAAAACGAAAACATCAGTGACTATGCCAAAAGAATACGCATAGGAAATCTTGGAATAAAGGAAATAAAAGAAGACATAATGATTGAAGCCTTTTTGGAAGGTTTGACATATAGGACAATGGCAACGATCGTCCGTCTTTTTAAACCAAAATCACTTGAAGAAGCAATCGATCTTATCAAAGATTAATAACAGCCAACAAGACTCGTCGATGACGACCAAAATCTTTATTATATGAAACACGATCGGGAACATATAAAACAGTTAAAACTCTAAAACGAGAAACTGAAGAACGAGATCATTCGACTAAAGGCGATAATAGCGAGAACAAGAAATAAACCGCAATACAAACAATACGAGTCTAGATACGCAACTAAAGACATCCAACCATATTCAGGGGAGAAGAGAACGTGTTTTAACTGCAAGAAGATAGAACATATCGCTAAATTCTGCAAGGAACGTAAATGCTATGGGTGCGGATCGACAAATCACGTTCTTCGAGACTGTAGCATCAAACGATTAAGATATTTCCAAGAAGAAGAAGAGATTTTGAGCGATGGGCCACCGGAGACGGAAAATGTCACATCAGAGGACAAACAGATTAATATGATTCATGGATCGGGATGTAGTAAAGAAAAATCGAAGATGATTTTCAACAAAAAACCAACGTTGGAGGAAGCATATAGCAATTACATTAACAACCACGGAGCACGTCCGAGAAAAAATTTATATAAATACGAACCGACATTAATATCGGAATCTAGACTAGAGAAAGCTAGAAACAAACCAATCGTGCGGTGCAACACAGCGAATATGCCAGTGAAGGTTATGTTTGACACAGGTGCTGATCTTAATGTCATTAGCCATGAGTTAGTTGATAAGATACGAGAACGGAATCCAGCAGTAAAAATTGACGACTCAAGAACTAAAATCACATGCGCAAATGGTACTACGGAAGAGTGCATTGGAAAAGTTCAACTAAATGTGGCAATCGGACCATATATTACAGCTCATGTTTTTGATATTATGCCAAAGATATTTCCTCACATTTTCATCGGATTGAGAAGTATAAAGAAATATGAGATAAAGGTAAATGCAGGAGAGGACTGTATTGAAATACAGAATATGAAGATACCATTTATCTCGAAGACGATCACCGCAGAGTCTTTAAACTAAGTGGGTCCGCATTGAGGAGTCGGAATGCGGGATACAGCCAGATAGAGACTCAGAATACTGAATTATACAGAATTATCGTATCAGAGAATATTAATACGTGGGGTGCTGCTGACTATTTTATCAAGGCTATGCTAGTAGACAATCACAATGAGAAGAAAAGAGATGAAAATAGATAGTTTATTTTTACGGGAGAAAAAGAGAAGCTCAGTGAAAAGGGACTGATGGCAATGGATAGTCTTATCAAATGCGACGATGGAGATGTATGGGTCAGATTGACTAACATTGAAGGAGAAAATATACAGATTCGAACGGGGATGACGTTGGGGTATGCAGAGGTATATCAGGAGGACGAACAAATGGCAGAAAAAAGATCAATCTATAGCTTATCAAAGGAGAACCAGAAGAAAGAGGAAACTGCAATAGAAGAAATTCTGAAAAGCATTGAGGATAACATGAATGAAGAAAACAAGGATGCAAAGAAGAATCTAATGGAAATTATACGTGTTAATAAAGAGATATTTAGTACATACCAATTGGATATTTGGAAAAGTGATCTAACAAAACATAGGATAGAAACTGAAGACGAGAAACCGATTAACTTCAAACCCAGAAGTATACTCGTGGGGCTAGAACAGGAGGTACAAATAATGATCGAAGATATGGAAAAAAGGGAATTATAAGACAAAGTACGTCTGCATGGAATTTCCCGGTAGTAGTAGCTAAGAAAAAGAACGGAGAGATTCGACTATGCGTATATTACAGGGCCCTAAATGCAAAGACAAATCGTCCGATATTCCCAATCTCATCGTCAGAGGAGATTTTTGATAGTATTGGAGGATCCAAATACTTTTCAACACTTGATCTATCGAGCGGATATCACCAAGTACCAGTGGCAGAGGAAGATATACTAAAGACAGCGTTCAGCACCAGACACGGTCAATACGAGTTTGTAAGAATGCCATTCGGGTTATGTGGAGCACCAGCAACTTTCCAGAGATTGATGAATTTAATATTAAGAAAAGAGAACT
>MQRK01248175.1:16010-37293 GCA_001938485.1 Girardia tigrina
GGAAATGGTACTATCAAGAATAAAACATGCTGGGTTAAAACTAGCCCCAACAAAATGTAAGTTTATGGAAACAGAAATAAAATACTTGGGTCATATAATTAATGAACAAGGTGTGAAAACTGACCCAGATAAAATCAGTAGCATCAAAGAATGGAAGATACCCGGTTGTAAGAAAGAGTTACAAACATTCTTGGGGTTTTGTAACTATTACCGAAGGTTCATTAAAGACTACGCCACAATGTCCAGTTCCTTAAGCTCGATGTTAAAAAATGATTCCAAATTTATGTGGACAGAAGAAACGAAAAGTATGTTCTATAAACTAAAAGAACAATTAACACAACCTCCAGTATTAGCCCTACCAGTGAAAGACGGTAAATATATTCTAGATACAGACGCATCACACGATACGATTGGTGCAGTATTATCACAAGTACAAAATGGAGAAGAAAGAGTTATTTACTACGCATCGAAAACATTAACCAAGAGCCAGAAACAATACTGTATAACACGAAAGGAGCTACTAGCAATCCATACATTCGTTTTAAAATTCAAGCACTATTTAATCGGGTCACATTTTCTCGTCAGAACGGATCACTAGGCACTAAAATGGCTCTTAAACTGGAATAGTCCAAACACATCACAGTACTGTATTTGGAAATCGGAACTTGAAATATTCGATATGGAAATAGAATTCAGGAAAGAAAAGGAACACAAAAATGCAGATTCACTTTCCAGACCAGCACCATGTGAACAGTGCGCCATTTCACACGAAGACCCAAAAAGAAAAAGAAATGTAAAAGAATTTCATTCGGTGCACAACACTAGTGACAAAACTCGTAGCGAGTATTCGGAAAAAGTCGTCAATAAAATACAGGAACACGGTGACAGCAGCTACAACGAATGGGAGCAGGAGAAAGATGAGAAGTTAAGGAAGTTACTAAACCAAAAAAATAACAAAGATGAGATGAGAAGATACCAGTCCAACGGATACGAGGTCAGAATTCGGGGTGATATAATATACTTGTTCAAAGACGGGATATATAGGGTAATGGTTCCAAAACATAAAAGAATGGAGATTATATGGAACCACCACAAAAAATTGGGGCACCCAGGATTAGAAAAAAACTATCGAAGCCATCTCAAGAAAACATTGTTGGTGGAAAATGGCAAATGACATAAAAGAAACGCTGAGTAAGTATACACCTTGCATTCGAAACAAGGACATCAATAAAAGAATCAGGGCACCGTTGCAGAACTCGGTCACTAAAAAACCATTCGAAGTTATTGGAATAGACATCACGGGACCTTTTAACAGAACAAGAAAAAGATACCGATACATCCTCTGGGTCATTGACTACTTCTCCAAATATATATGCCTAATACCGATGAAGACAATAACAGCAGAAGAGGTGATTAAAAAGTTATGGATCCACTGTATATCCAAATTCGGTATTCCGGAAATAATACATTCTGACAGGGGTACTAATTTTACCTCGAATTTATTTGTTGAACACTGCCGAGCACTGGGAATCGAAAAAACACATACCTCATCATACTACCCACAAAGTAATGGATTAACAGAAAGATTGTTCAAGACTATAAAACCTATGATCAGTGCAGTAATGGAGGAAAGAAATATTCTATCCTGGAGTGAAGCACTACCGTTCGTAGAACTGGGAATACGAACGACAAAACAAAAAACGACAAATTACTCTCCATATGAAGTACTTTTCGGACACAGACCACGGATTGATTTCAATTACCCCGAATACTTCACAGACACGGAATATCGCAGCACAGAGGAATACGTAAATGAAATGAGACGGAAGATAAAAATTATACATGAAAACATCGAGAAAAATGCACGAGAACAAAACGAAAAAGATAAAGAGAGATATGATAAGAACCGATGGAGTACAAGATTGAAAATAGGACAGATGGTAATGATCAAGAACCAAGGAGCACAGGGGTTTGAAAGCAAATATATCGGACCGTTTATTATCAAGAGAATTATTAACAACTGGACATTCATTCTTTATCACGAAGGGACTAATAAAGAAATTCAGCGAAACTACAATCAGATTAAAGAGCTAAAAAAAGGCAAAGTACAGAGCGAGAAAACAAAAATCCAAACCAGTATACGAACATGGAAATGGAAGAAGAGCGACCCGATACAGAGCAATGAGAGAAGGTACCCGACCAGAAGTACGAGAAACCCAACACCAGTATACAAATGATTTTCAAAGAGGGGATTGTGATATTAAAATGAATAATTAAAAAAAGCATGATTAATTATAATTGAATATTTGTTTTAATATTCGATGTAATGTAGTAGTTTACAAATATATATAATCGTCAATTGCATTTATTGAATTTTGGTTATTATATTATTAATATTATTGTCATAAGATAACTTATAATTTAATATAATATAATTTATTCTGTTTAAATTTTGTTTCAGGTTTACGTTTGTTAAAAAAATTTTAAAATTATTTTATTCTACGGGCCTTGAATTTTTATCATGCCAAGATACACAACGGAGCAAAGAATATTTATGATCGAATCTTCAATAAAATTCAATAATTCATTTATTTCTGTTCAGCGCGAATTTCAAAAGCGTTATAAAACTAAAAATGTTCCAGAGAGAAGAACAATTTTAAATATTTTAAATACATTTTTGACTTCTGGATGTGTGGTAGATGTGTCAAGATTTGGGCGTCCTAAGATTGTGAGATCCAAAGAAAATATCCAACGCGTAGAAGAAAATGTTCAATTTAAACCAAGATTATCGACAAGAAAACGTTCGAGTCATCTGAATATTTCGATGACATCTCTTAGGCGAATTTTAAAAATTGATCTGAAAATGAAAGCCTACAAGATTCAGATCTGCCAAAAACTTCAACCGAATGATTTTCAGAAACGAGTTCTGTCAGAATTCTGCAAAAGGTGGTCGAAATTACAGATTTCATTGGCAAAATGATAATAACTGATGAGGCTCACTTTTGGATGGACGGGTATATAAATAAGCAAAATTGGAGGTTTTGGGGTTCAGAAAATCCCATGGAGGTTATTGAACGAACTTCAAATCCCCAAAAATGCACAGTGTGGTGAGGTATTACTTCTGAAGCAATAATTGGGCCTTATTTTTTCGAAGATACTGATGGTCACCAAATCAATGTGAATGGAATAAGATATCGTCAAATGATCAGAAAGATAGTTTTACCATTCATCGAAAATAAACCAGATATGTGGTTCCAACAGGACGGGGCCACATGTCACACTGCAAATGAGAATATGAATTTGCTAAGAGATAATTTTGGTGAGAGAATTATTTGGAGATGACGTAAACATATATATATATATATGTGTGTGTGTGTGTGTGCGTACCTTATTATTGATCAATTTTATTTTACTTTTTTTTATATTATTTATTTATAATTTTATTACATTGTTTGTATAATAAGTTTTCTTTATTTTTTGATTTGATTTAAAGCATTTTATTAAAATTCAAAAATATTATATTTCTTAATTGAAAAAATGATAAATTAATTTCCATTTCCATTAGTATCAAATTATAATGAAATTATTCATAAGTTATGGATAATAAATAAATAAAAAGCCAATTAATAATGAAGGAAAATCCAGTTTAAAAAATTTACAACTCAGGAAATATTTGCATTGTTATAAATGAATACTGGTCTTGTAAATTCTGATTTAGAAAGATTAATCTCTTGATTTATATATGTGTGTGTTAATGTATATTAATTTTATTATAGAAATAATATAAAACACAATATAGTTAATACAAATCGATAAACAATAACTACAAATTTACGGGTTATTTGAAGTTCATGTAACATGCTTTGAGTTAGATTATCTTTCGAAAGAAATATCAAAAACAAAAATTTCTGCCTCCTTAATCAAAAGAAACTACTCCAACCAAGCAGTGTAATTTCCTTTAATATATTTGAAATATTTCAAATTCTTATTCAACCGAAACATTTTACTTCACCAAATTAAGGACCAATTTCAAACCGAACCTGGTACAGACTAAATCAATCTATAGACACTCAAATCCAACTAATCTGAAGAAAACAATAATCAACACTCCAAATACCTTCACAATTGTTTCAGAAACCGTGTCTTTTTTAATACGAAGGAGAAAAAGGAAATCCCTTTGCATTCGATCCTTGAAAAAACTGCAGTTAACATCGGGAGAAGAGTCATGAAAAATACTGACTTCTAATTTCACTCATTTATCCGCAGGAATCAAATAATCCATTTTCGTATCATTATGTATATTAAAGTAGCGTTTTTTATTAATATTTTTCAAATTGAGAAATTGATTAACGATTTTCATTTATTTTTTTAATTCATTTTTACATTCTCACGAATCGTATTCTGTTAAAATTTGAATTATTCCACATCGTTTTTTAAACTTAAACAACTTTTTTTATAAATTTTCCAATATTAACTTTTTTACAATTAATAAAATTCACTTTTAAACTTTTCTTCAACTTATTTTTTTTTCAATATTGATTTTTAACAAGCTTGAATTTTTATTTGAATTGAAATTGTGACAGTTTCTTTTTTTACAAAATTTTTCTAAACAAAAAAAACACATTTACATATCAACCAATCATATTCAGAAAATTACTTTTTACAAATCACACATACACACATACACACTGACAAAATCACTCCTCCCACTCCCACAACATCCAAATTTCAAATTGAATCGTGATTTCGAATCACAAATCACGTGATCAAATCGATTCAATTAATTTTTTATTTAATTTTTTGGTGATTACTAATCACCAAATTTAAATTACTTACTGTAAATTATATATATTATTTAAAAAAAATTTTTTTTACTTTAATTACTTAAATGTTATTTAACTTTTAATTTTTTTCTTTCAATTTATTTGCATTATTTTTCCCAAACTGGCAAAATGTTCGGTCAATCATTTCATTTTCCGCTCTAACGATCGTCCCTGTTTTGATGAAGTTCTAGAAAGAAATTTCAATTTTTAATTCTAGTCGATCTTTCAATCAAAACATTTACCCGTTAAATATTCAATTACGTTCAACCAACATAACTGCTACATTTTTTTGTGATTATTTGGAATTTGTCGTCCAATTTTGAAATTACAAATCGGGGTTTAAATATTTCTAGAGGAAGCTTGAGGGACAATATTTACACAAAAAAGCATATTGAACACAACATTAGGGTAACATTAGACAAATTATGTACAGATACAAGTATTAAGAAACGATTAAAAGAAAACAATACTGAAGTATGCAAACAAATCATTAAAACACCATACTCTGAGGGATTTAGAGCTGTTAAGAAGAGTATTTGTAGAACAACAAGTAGTGCCAAAGTAGTCTCTGTCATATCCAAAGTTCAAAATTTCCTCTCAAATAAATCAAAAACAATTTGTGGTTTGCAAGCTAATCTGATATATAAAATAAATTGTCACTGGTGTCAAAACTCATACATCGGAGAGACGATACTGGTTGAGTGCAGTATGAATTCCGGCCGGGAAGAGGAACTTAGTTGGCTATAAGTATCTTTAGGAAATTACAGGAGGAAGTGCGATAAAAGGCCATTAATATGTATGTCATCTTTATTGATTTGAAGAAAGCATACGACCGTGTCCCGGGAGTCTCTCTGGAGCTATTTAAAGAGACTAGGGATAAGTTTGAGAATGTTAGAGATCATCAAAGCTTTTGATGAGGGATTCGAAGGTTCTATGGGGGTTGAAACCTTCAATATGGATAAAGGATTGTCTCAAGGTTGTGTTTTAGGGCCGCTCCAGTTCAATATTGTATTCGACACGGTTATGAAAAGAGCAATATTGAACGGTATCTCTGGAGGAGTGATGATGAAACATGAAGACGGAAGCTTCCTTGAGATCAACAAACTAACCTATGCTGACGACCTCAGCCTGATTGACATGGACTGGAATAACTTGATAAATAATTTGAACATTTTAAATGCATTCCTTTTAGATTTAGGTCTTAAAATTAACATCGGTAAAACCAAAGTTTTGAACCTAGACGAAGATACTGTGATCTTTACTGCTGGGCACGAGCTTTCTCGATGCGCCGATCGCATCTCAACGTTTTTCCTCACTTCGTGATCTGAACGAAACCGAACTGATTCTGACGGTGCATGCCGCACGTGGATGACGTGATACATCCTCCCGTCTACTTCAACTTGATGTACTAATTGCGTCCTCGTGACTGTTCCGCGCTTCCACCACGACATGCAGCTGACTGCTGGCGCCGGTTTTACGAACACCACGTCCCCGACTGCCAGCTTTGTTGGTGGTGGATAATGCTGCGATCCCGGCTGTGCTTGATTGAAAGCTTTTGACAATGGTAATCTTCTCTTTTGCGCAAAAACCGTCGACGCCGGAATTACTCCCTTTGCATTTGAGGTCGCGTTGTACCACGCAACCATCTCTTGGGCGGCTCTGTCGCTTCGAGCGACCATTCTCTTGATCTTTCGGTGGTTGCGTTCCACAATGCCATTGCCACTTGGTCAGTTTACGCATCGAAATCGGACCTCGATTCCGACCTAAGCAAAGAGCCCTGCCACACCCGATTCCCTGCAGGTGCTATAATTATCCAAAAAAAATTCATCTGGTGAGCCAAACCCGTTCCACCCGCTGTTCATAGCTGCACATATGTCCGGTTCGCTCTCCGATGCGATTTGGCGCCATATTGCAAACCAACGAAGGTCGCAATAGACCATTGTGAGGAATTTTTTGTTCCGACATGTGAAACGTCTACCGCGAAACGCTGCCATGTTCTCTTCACTCCCAGTTCTCCCTCATTCCAACGCACTGGCGACAGGTCGATTGAAGCACGTGGCTGGGAATCCTTTATGACCGCATCGATCTGCTGTTCCGAGACCTTCTTGGGTCCCCAAATCTGCCTGGCTAGGATAGTGGTTCGTCGAACACCGAAGTGATTAATTTCATGGAGCTTTTTAAGAACACCGACCGATTACTGCGACTCATCTGAAGAAACTGTTTCTGCTGCGGCTATTCTTTTTGCCATTGACCACCAATTGGCTAGGAAGCGAGTCAATACGTTCACTTTATTTTTCCTCGAGCGAACGAGTGTGACCGACACGCTCATCCGTTCCTCATCAACCACTTACTTGAACAGGTTGACTCTCCTCCTGATCAGCACCTCACTGAAAGCCTGAATTTTTATCGGCTCCGACGGGGATAGAGCAGCGTTGAGCCACTTATAGACTGTTACTGAATCTGTTAAAAGCTCAAATTCGCACATACCTCATTTTGCTACTTCCTTGAGCACCCGATTTGCTGCCTCAAGCTCTGCGAGATTGATGTGGTTGCTATCTTCTTTTGGGTGAAGCCAGCAGGTATCCTCGATCACCGACCCGTTTATTTCGACTCTAATGCAGACCGTGATTGAACTGGCGTCATACCATATTCGCTACCTTCCGACTGGCGGCACCTCCCAAACACCACGGATTGGATCATCTGATTTAACCCGTTCATATAGATGCTATAAAATCTCGGACACGTGTGGTTCCACCGGGGCGTCCCAGTCAGTATCGCTGGCGAGCCATTTAACGACACTGCATACCGGTCACAACCATTCGCACACCGGATAGTGGCCCACCAATCTTTTGGTCAACGCAAAAAGACTACGCTGTATAAGGCCTTCCGGCAGTCTTGGGATACTCTCGTCCCGCTGCCACTGCAAATGTCCGTCAGCTCCCTTTTTAACTGCCAGCCCCAAGACACGACCACTGTCAATGGCTATTGTGGGTTTTGCTTCCAGCCGATATTTCTTCAGCACAGATAAGAGGTGCTCTACCGAGACGTTCGCGGTGTTTATCACGATGTCATCGTAGGTTGCATCGGTGTTGGCTTGCACCAATGGGCCGGATTCCAATACATGCATCAGGACCTTCTGCATGATTTTTGGTGCAATACTTAACCCGAATCCGAGTCGAGCTGAGTACCACGATCGGCCCTCATGATGTAATACTTGGTATGCCCACAATGATTGATCCACCTTGATCTCTGAGATAGGCACGCAGTAAGTTCACTATCGCTATTTTGCGTCCAATGCGGCGCCAATTCCGTAGTTTCTCTGCGAATACTACACTCCACGCGGTTTGGCTGGAGATTGAATAATTCCAGTTCCGGTAGTCAAGGACCGGTCGGACCTTCTCCTTCGCCTGTTGCATGACCGCCATTAGGGGCAGTGACGGTCGTCGTGGACTCTGGCATTCCACTAACCACCCATTTGATTTCCACTCTTTTAATTCTGAATTTACTTCGGCTTGATGCTCTCTGACCGATGAATATTCTACCACGCTGTTGTGCACTGGAGGGGCTCGCCCTTCCTTCCAGTGCCACCGCACCATCCAGAATTCACCGTCAAAATCTGTGGTAAAATCTGTCTCCGAAATCTGAATTGCTGCCTACTGTCTGACGGCCCTCTCCCGATTTGAATCAACCGTCATCGCTCCGACGTGTGACGACAGTACTGCTACCGTCGGATTCTACCGGTCGATCTCTCCCAAGCCTGGATTCTGATTGGAACCGGTTGATCCACCCGGATTGAACGTTGGTTCCGCTTTGCTTTTCCCGACGGAAACACCTCCCAACATGGAAATCATGCCTATTCCCAGCAACATATCCGCGCCTATTACACTCAGGTTACGGACAAGCAGGACCCAACACCGCATCTGGTACCCGAACACGCTGACATCCACCTAGGCCCCGAATTTAATCACTATCAGATACTGGTTCCGCGTGATTCTCCGGAACCAACCACTGGTTGATCATAGACATCGAACACCCGGTATCCACCAGTGCTCTCACGGCTTTCACCTCAACTCGGACTTCGACTGTGGGTAGATGCGCAACATAAACCGCAGACCCCTCACCCACGCAACGATGAGGGCCTGCTAGTCTTTTCCCGGACGCTGCTGGCGGCGTGGGCATTCAACACAAAAGTGGTCTGCTAAATCACAGATGAAGCAATACCTCTGCTTGCCATTGATGGTGGATTGAACCAATTGTTCGTTCTCCTTTCGGCTCCGCTGCCCGCAGCCCCACCGGTTGTAGTTCGAGTGATGCGCTCGATATCCGCGATTTTTGCATTTTGTCGCCGCCGCCGTCACGTTTGCCGGTCAACTGTTCCCATGTCCATTATCATCGGAAGCCAAAGATGACGCCATCGTAGTCGCGTCCCTTATCCCTTAGTTCCTCAAACGGAAATTCTTTCCTTACCGCTTCTGTCGATATATGCTTTGCAATCTCGTCCGGTAGACCGCACATAAAGGTGTGTCTCAGAAAAACTTCCTGGGGCGCTTGCCCCTGACAAACCGTTGTCGCGAGATGTCGCAGATCAGATGCGAATTCTTCAACTGCTTGGTCAGGTCGAAGATATCTCGAACGGAATTCTGCATACGCCTCTCTCGAGTCAGGACTGTAGGCTCTCAGTAGCACTTCCTTGACCGCCTCGTAGCAGCCCTGCTTTCCGCTCGGTAACCCGGAAAACAGCTCAAACGCTCGTTCCTCGAGCAGCATTGGCAGAGCAACCACATTTTCAATGTCGCAAACGGCTGCCGTCGTCTCGAATTTGCGACACCATTCTGCAAAATTTCCAGATCCATCGAATAACCGGACTGCATCCGTGAATTTTATTCGATTCATAAGCCGCGATAGCCTGACGAAGACCTGAACAAAAATATATTTTAAATAATTCTGTCATTACACCAACTATTAATTTAAACAAACGGATTTATTAATAATTTAATAAATCCATATAAAATCACATCACAATAGGTAATCATCAAAATAAGTTCAATAATTTTATAAAAGAAGCTTTAATCAAATAATATTTTCAAAATATTAAATTTGCGTTCACATGACTCAATAATATATGTGTATTATTTTTGTGATTCAAATTAATCAAATTCATTAAAATAATTTTTAGTATTTTTACCAGATATTTTTGTTTTTTTTGCTGTTAGTTTTTTTGTTGTACTAGTGGAAAATTTAATAAATTTTTAATAATACAATAAAAAAAGCGGCATTTAAACAAAGATTTTTGACACTTTTTCAAATATAACATATTTTTCCCTAAAAAAATATTATTTGTTTTAATAATTGAAAAATAACCAATGCCTATCTGAAAAGGAAACGGGAAATACGATCAATCAATAATAATTAGATTGATGCACAAAACACATTGCATGAATAGTTATATGATTATAATAATTTTAATTTTCATTTGTTTTGTTTAAAACAACAAAGTTAATTTAATATTAATTTGATTTTTCATTTGATAAAACGTTTTATCATAATTAGAAAAAAAATAATTTTTTAAATAGTATTAAAAATTATTTTAACTAACAATTCGTTATGTAATATAAATTCACATTTAAATAATATATATGAGTAATAAATATTTTTATAATAAATTGAAAAATACAATAAATGAAATGTCCTCTCTTTTGAGTACTCCGACCCTCGTAACGGTCTATGGTGGGATCTTTCAATTTCCCCAATTCAAATTATTGACGCTTTTACGTCGCCAATTACAGCCTTTCTTCGGTAGCAAAATTACCACTTTCGGCTATCTGTTTGATGACGCTAAGCGTCACTTGAAGCAGAGCAAACAATTTGGGAAACTCTGGGTAACTGCCGTCGCATTGTTAACGAATTTTTCATTTGTTGTCGCCTTTACTGCCACAGCTAGCATCTGAACGACATAAATTGTCATTGCTAGCTTTACCTCCAGTTTTAAACACTTATTTAGCTCCTTTAAAAAAGAAATTTTCGCAATATTCATAAAGATATGGCACTCGCCTGAACTACACGACCTGGCAATAACACATTCCCCAAGATTCAGTGCATGATTTTTGTCTAATAATTATACTGAATTCGAACACGGTTTCATTGTCCTGAAGCAGCTGCACTTGGCAGGACTACAACAAGCAACAGATATTCTTGATACTATTCATTATTTCAAGTTTCTCCCCTTGCGGAAATGTAAAAATGTAGTTACATTTTACTCAACTGCCTAACAACTGCCTAACATTTCTTTTGCTTTTTGAGCCACTGCAATTAGAGAAATCGTTGATTGTCCCGAGTTCTCATATCCACCTGCTTTTTACTCCAGATATAACTTAATGTTAATTTCTTCTTCGAGTAATGATGTCGATTGTCAATTTGACTCATAATTGTATTATTGAAAACATTGCTGACCAAGACCTCCCGTTGAATTGTAATCCAAAAAAGAGGCCGGTACGTCTAATTCTTTCTCCATTTATACCAATTTTTACTGTTTTATCTAAGAAAACTAGACCCATTGGGGCTCTTCTTGGAAATTTTCATTCTAAATAAATTTTCCACATTCAAAAAACTGCAGTTAACACATTGAATGCTGAGTACGAGATATCTCGTACTTAGACGCTAAGTACGAGATATCTCGTACTTTGGCTTACATTACTAAGACGCTAAGTACGAGATATCTGCTGCGCGCATGAGATATGCCTGCCGCGCGGCAGTAAACTTTTTTGTCCCACGCGTAGCGCGCGTAGCAGACGTTCGGTGCATGATGTCAACAGCAGTCAATGTGTTAATAACATAAATGTCAAATAGCATTGTGAATAATGTTTGATGTTTTGAGTTTGAATGTTGCCTGTTAATTTTGGATTGTATGTCTCTTATTCATATTACTGATTAATATTTTAATTTTTCTAATCTGAAACTAATTTGATTTAAATTTACATATATTTAAATTTATTTAATTTAATATTAATATAAAATGTTATTGTGAGGAATGTTCTGAATTGTTTGTTGATTTATATTTTGCATGTTGTGATTGGTATTTTCTTTGATTTCTACTAATTTGAAAATGATTTAATTTTAAAGTAAAAATATTTAAAATATATTTCAAATATAATTTTTCAATTTTTAAATATAATATGTAATTGTTTTAATGTAATTTAAAATCTCAATTTAATTGGAAAAAAATATATAGATTTAATTATAACCAAAAAGAGTTTTGATAATTAATTAATATTATAATAATTTTCCAAATCGTTTTCAAAAGAGCTAGAATGACAGAAATATATTAATCAAGAAAAAATGTCGAATAGTGAAAGTAGTTTGAATAATTGTTGTAATGAAAATTCTGCTTGTGATAATAATAAATGTTCGAGAAATCATATTGATGTTAATAGTTATATCATTTGAAAAATTTAAATGTTCTTTTAAAACAAATAAAGCAAATTAATACTTTAAAATAGTTAATGTTTGTTTTAAAGTTAAGCAATGAAATTTATTGTAAATATTTTTAAAGATTTTTCCGGTTCCATTTAGTTTAGATAATCGGATAAAGATCAGTATTCAATATTATACAAAGTTACGAAAATTTTGATTATATTCCTACTGATGACAAATCAAATTGTGATAATAATAAGTGTCGAAAATATATATAATATTTGTCTCTGTACGCCAATGCTACTTACGCAGTTATCCGTCCAGTCGGGGGAGGCTTTTATATAATATTTTTCTAAAAAGTGTGTTGGTTTGTTTGTTAGTCGGTCACACTTTTCAATGTGAAATTGCGGACGAACCAGACTGAATCCATTTAAGATCGTGGTCAATGTAGATATCCCACATCAATACAATTCTGTTGGTGTAGTGCCTTTGCCGAAAGACGCCCGGAAGCTGATGAAATCGATCAAAAACCGTACAAGTCGTTAAATGGTAAATTAACACCAATTTCGAATAATGACGATTTGGATGATTCCTAGACGGATTTTCGTGAAAATTTTATGAAAATATCAATAAAATACTAATTTATTTGATGAATGACAATTTCTATCACTTATTTACTAATTATATTTCCAAAAATCAACCTAGGTTAAATTTGCAAAATTTCGTTATCATATGATTCACGGTTTGTCGGTCAAGATCAAATTTTACTATGATCATATATATGCTGATAAAATGAGAAATATTGGAGGAAAAGTGAGTGAATCCACTTAAAGTTGAGATAGCTCTGCATAGTCCACATCGAGACGGTTCTGTCTGTATAGCGCCTTTGTCGATAGACCCTGGGAGCCGATTTATTTGACTGACTTTAATTAACACAGGATTCAAAACAATTAATAATAAAGTATAATAATTACGATTTAAAAATTAAAACAGAAACTTTCAAAGTCGAAAATTTAGCTCACCCGTCATGTATGACGGGTATTTTTCTAGTTATATTAATGTTTCTAATAATCATATTACAATTTACACGTTAATGGGTGGTGATATGTAAGTGTGATGCCCTCGCGTCTTACCGTTAGTAACCGATAACCAGTATGAGTAATCACTTTGCACCAACTCTCAGTGGCCGGGTGTACGACATGTTAACCGCACTTTCATAAACAAATTTTAGTCAATAGCACATTTATCTTCGTATGTATAACTATGTAAATACTTATATGCAAACTGACGTATGGTCACTATAGTGAAAAATAATTATTTGATTCTGTAAAAAAATATAAATTTTATTATTCGCATTGTAAATTGTTTTTTATTTACTATCGATAAACTATTTACTTATATTATTTACTATAATTTTAATTTAATAATACAGTTGAATGAATTTAATTAAACTCAAAAATTATATAAAATTATATAATTCATAACTATCATAAATAAAAGTTATTAAATTTTTAACCCCTTTTATTAATTATAATGTCAATTATAATTATTATAAAAATTCCGCTTGAAAAATATTTTATTATGAAATTAAAAGTTAAATTTATCGTAAAATTTCCCCAACAAATTATGATGCTCCAATGGGTTTTTTAAATATAACAATATAAATGACAAAATTTTGTTTTTATTAACTTAAATGGAAGAATATTTTTTGAATATTATTTCCGAAAAACAAATCTACCCAAAAAATTAAATTTTTAGTTTTCATCAAAAATTTTAATATTTTATTTTTATTATTTTGTGTAAAATGAGACCCCCTTATTTAACTATTTAAATTTACAAAATTTTCGATTTAATTTCCAAATTTACAAAAAAATCTTTATGAATATCCTTGAAAAGAAGAGATTTATTTTATTGGAATAAAAACAAGAAACTCTCCCTAAAATTAGTTATTAATGACAAGATTTCCCTTTCCTTGCTCTGTCATTCAACCGAATGATGACGGGCTCAAATAATAGGAACGGGTTTTTAACACGATTTCTATGATTTGGTCATCCTTGAGAACAATATATATACTTATTATAAACATTTTACCCTACTACAATCTCTATTAATCCTTGTCTTCTTTCGTACTTCTCACAATAAGATTGTCATGCATTATTAATTCTTATTCGTTTAGGACATGCCAATAATGTTGTTGTAAATGTTTTACAATTTTTACTTTTATTGTTTTGGTAAAACAGTTTTTCTTATGCTGCAAAGTACTGTTATTTCCTGTTTAGCAACATATATATAATAAATATTAATAAATATAACTCATACTAGAAAAGAATCCGTCATACATGACGGGTGAGCTGAATTTTCGTCTTTGAAATTTTCTATTTTAATTTTTAAATCGTAATTATTATAATTTATTACTTATTATTTCGAATTAAGTGTTGATTTATTTTTAATTAATTAAGTCGGCTCCCGGCGTCTTTCGGTGAAAGCGCTGCACCGATAGAACCACCTTGATGGGAGCTATCCAGATTGACCACGTCCTTACATGGATTTACTTCCGTTCCTCGGCCATTTTGTAGTTTTATCATTGGGTGACCGACAAACCAAACAAACATACAAATTAACATTTTAGACATATATAATATGTATTATAAACAATTCTTATCTTTCAAAAGGCTCTTTATTACAATAAGAAAGCCAGAAATTAATGAATCCAAAACTTATACTTTGAAAAGAAAAACAAAACAACTATTTTGCGCTTAATTATTTTTTACTTCACCAGAACGGCAACCCAGCTTCAGACAGGTTTGTATTAATTATAAATAATTATCATTCAGTTATTTGTATTTAATATCAGTAGGATCAAGTCTTCTACAAAAGGGAAGTTAAATGCCAACCCACCATTTATAATTGTTTCCATTATCACGGATAAAAATTTTATAAAAGAGATAAATATATGAACAAAAATATAGTCAAAAACGGGAGAATTATTTTTTGTACTTTTTCAAACTAAATGAAAATCAAAACATTCTTATGAACATGTCCTACTTGGGTATAAAATTTCACATTGATACCTTATCTGGAAGAGGCTTTAAAGGTGAAGTCAAATAATAGACAAAATCAATTAACTGTTCTCTATTGATCTGAGAACAGAAATTAATTTAAATATTTTATTAATTAAATACGTGGAGTCAATAAATTTAACTTATATAAATTATTAATATGTAATAATTTAATTGTCGAAATGATTTCCTTTTGAATCTTTCACAAAACAGTAATAAAATCAAAGAACTAATACGTTGTGCGATCCACAAGTCCTTAGACTCGACAAGAAAGCAAATACAACCATTTGAGAGCTGATATGGCCTTTTTTAATCAAAAAATTTCAATAACTTTTTCATTTCTATTTACAGTTTAATTAGTTGTTTGATCATTTTATAAGTTTTTTTTTCAAGAATGAATATGTCGTTTTAAGTGGTAAGCGGAAAGTTAAATTCTCATTTGCGTCTCAAAAAACATATTTCGTTATATTCTTTTGTTTTCAAAATTATGCAAAAGTAATTTTTCAACAGTTCGAAAATACTGCAATTTGTTAGTCGAACTGAAAACTCAGTTTTTTCCGGTGTACATGTTTTTAGAAAAAAAGTTAACGTCGACTTGCCTTGTGTATGAAAAAAGTTAATGGAAAATTTGATTGCATCTGGTCATATCGTCTTCAATACATGTTAGACAGATTTTCACAAATCAGTTTGAATTGCGAATGATTTGTTCGACATGGATTCGAGAAACAATGGAATTCTTTCATCATCGTGAAGTGACAATCATCAAACAAAGCCCATATAGCCCTGACATGAATCAGTGTGATCGATGGGTGTTCAAGCACCTGAAACATTCATTTCGAGGGCAGAAATTCGTAGACGGTGATGAGGTGAAAGGAAGAGCGGTGCAGGTGCTCCGCGGTCTCCCTGAAGAGAAATTTCGTCAAGAATTGTTATCAATGTATGAACATTGCAAACTAGTTGTAATTAATCATGGAAATTATGTAGTTTAAATATAATATAGAATTGTTTGGAATTTTTCATAGAAGTTTTTTTAAACAATTCCGGGAACTTATTAGACAGCCCATATACAATCCCGGGATCCCGAAAAAGGTTTTCCTCTAATCCTAGTATCCCAATTCTTTAATTTTTTGATTGATTTTTAGAAAATTATAAAACGAACGTGATATATTTATTTTCAAATAATGATAAACTTTGTTCTACAAATTATATATTTAATACAACTTAAACAATCTAATATAGTAATCCACATGTTGAAAACAAAATCTCAATAAGGTGAGTTTACTAAGAGTATCATCACAAAGTCTGGAGCGAAGCCTTGTCATAAAAAGACCACTGGTAGAGAAAACTCGCTCTGCTTCATTTGTTGTAGGTGGAATGGTCATTAATGCTTATATAGAGATTCCAGTATTTACCCACACTGACCAGTTTATTGATAAAAAGCAATTTCTCTTTGGATAGCGACTTTCACATTGTCATCAGCTGGAGAATTCGATAATTAATGACAGTTTTTCAGCACATCCGTCAGCCTTTCAGCGATAGTGATTTCCTATGCAGGTTCTTTATCTACAAGGTTCATTTCAACTGTCCAAGGCACCAGGTGAAGTTTCTCGGCCAATGTGGTCAGAGTGTCCATGATGGGTGTGAGATCAGGATTGTTTTAATTTTTAATTCCTGTCGAGACAAGACATTTATCGTTGACATCAGGACGCTTTCTTGCACTGAGATTCTTTTTTGAAATGCATTAACTATGGTAATCGCCATGTAATTCTTCTGCTTTTACAGCTTCTCAATAACAAAGCTCACACAAGTAATTACCATAGCAAGATTACATTCATAGCTGCACAGCGTTTTCAAAATGAGTACAACTGGATAAAGAGCTGAGCTAATTTCTTCAAGGGACTGTATCTCTTCATCTCTAAATGTAATATTCACTTCGAGTTAAACTAATAATTTCTGAATAGCTTCACGTATGAATAAGAAGCGGTGCAGCATGGCATACACGGAATTCCATCGCGTTTTAACGTCAATCACAACACATAACTCTTTTCTCTGTTCCTGTCGAACAAATTTTTGGAGGTTGTCATTCTTCACGGGACTTTGGTGAAAGACTTTTACTACCTTTCTTACTTTTGCAATGTCATTTTCAAATTTTTTCTATTTTGTAACTTTTTCTATTTTTCTTCGATGTGTCCCAATACAGCTGTGCCTCTTGTAATTCATTCTCAAACTCGCTGTAACTATTATCATCTGACTCGTAGATGTTTTTTATGTATGTAACCATGGAATTCAGAAACGTATTTTTGAAGTCTGTTTACTCAATCAATTTTTTCCAAACTTCGCACACTTACTAATTTTTTGATGAAAGTAATAAATCAAAAAACAATTTTGCAAAAAACGTTTTATCCCGTAGATTTCTATCGGCAAAAAGCATGGATATAAAAACTTTTTGATTTACTACAACATTTTACTACACTATTTACAAGAATAACAATTGTATTTTATTTTCTTAAATTGTATTTCAAATAATATCATTCATACTCAAAGCAGCTTCGAAGAATGAAGATGAGTGCTGTGCGACTACATTAACAAAGAGTCACAATAAAATTTTCATGCACACAAGTAAGAAAGTGATTACAATTACTTAAAGAAAATCATCTCTGAATCACGGGATCCAGACAGTGCAATTCCGAAAAAATATCCGGGATTCCGGGATGGAATTCCGTAGCCTCAAAAGAATTCAGGAATGATAAGTAGTGAAGTAAATGCGTTATGTGATGTCTACTTATGATATTTGAATGGATTTCATCTATTTTTCGTGCACGAAGCAGTTTTTTGTAGACATTAAACATGTTACATTGTATTTAACTTGCAGAAATTGACACATATTTATTTCCGTTAAATACGAGGATTCTACTAATAATCAAATATTTTATTCTTTATTTTTTCTATAATAATTAACCTCTAAGTTCTTTTGCAGTTTCAGATCCCATTTTTGGTGAAAGTTTGTGTTAGACAGTAGGACGTAACTGTGTAAAAGACATTTTGAGAGAGTATAACCTTAATAATTTTATTTTTAAGTACATTAGTATATGACAGGTTTTAAAAATATAATTGAAAAAAAAACTAATTTGAAATGCAATATCAAACATGTATTTGGCCAAGGAACCACTACTGAAGATATTTAGAGATATTAAGGCAAGAGTCGTGAACGGAACACGGCTATTGACAAAGATCAAGTATATGTCAAATCTAATCTACGTATAACACTTGAAGAGATTTCTACTGAATTGGGTGTATTGTTCCAAACTATTTCCTACATCATACAAGACATTGGAAAGTTAACAAAAGCTTAACTAATTACATATATATGTGCAATATAATAAGCTAAACATAGCATTCTAAAATAATGTTTATTGGAAAATTAGAAAATTACAGTACCGGTATAGAACAAAAGTTATATACACATGAATATTGTTAGGACATTGGAAATATACTAATTCAAATTGCAGTCTAATTAAGGCATTCTCCCAAAGAAATTCAACTTAACGGCTCTTATTTGACCCATAAAGGCAGTCGAGTCGTACATGTCTCGCTGTAGGCCCCCTGGGAATGGTCCCCGATTCTTTTGATTGTATTTTACTCTTGCCGTCCTTTAAAAGAACAAATTTATTTCAACTGTAACACAATTTTTATATTATATAGGTCTTATATCTTTATCTGACGACTCCTGGACATTTGATGTTAGTTTTGAAATGTTTTCTAAATATTATGATCATCAATTAATCAATTAATCAATTTTTAATTAATGGATATTATTAAAAGAATTACCAAGAATAAAAATACTCTAAAGTACTTTGGGTTGGCAATTAATAATTAAAAATAAGAATAAGCTATTTGGTGACAAATGGATAAATTTATAATTATTATTAATTGATTGTTTCATATTTTTAATAATTTTAATTTATTATTCGAATTAAAAATGGAAAGGTTTCTATAATTAAATGTTTTTGAATTTTTCAGTTAATATTTTTCTCAATTTGTTTAAAGAATAATCACAGTTTATTTCCAAAGATAACATTAAAATTCTTGACAAAAATGTTTATAAAAATGCAGATGATAAGTGTTTTCTTACAAGAAGAAAATTAGCAGAAAAAGAAGTTATTAACGTTATTACAACGGAAATAATAGTGGACTTGATGTTAGGACATTAATGTTATTATTATTTGGAAATTTATTTGAAAACAAACTTCATTTATCAATGACTCTTATGCAACGATGTCCTGGGTTGTTCGGTAAAAGGGAATTAATTAGGAATTAACTAAGCTCAAAATTCTCTTTTACTAGCATAATATAAATTTGAAAAATAGGAAAAATATCTTAATTAATTATATTGAACAAAAATAATTTTACAGTAGGATACAAAAGATAAAAACGAACATCTGTAGACTTCAAAGAAGTGAGGTGTTCTGGATAGATAAAAACATATTAATTAGTGCTAGCTTAAGTAATACTAGCTTCCTATCTAGATGTACTTGATCAGAGTTCGTGTTTAGGAGAATCGGAGTGTATTAAAAATTGTCTTTTTTTGAAATACAGGGTGAGTCAGAAGTCACTGGACAGTCATTATATTAGTGATCCAAGTGTACAAAAATGAGTTTACATCGATCAGTCGGTTGATATCTTGGTGTAAACTCACTAAGAAGATCATGTGAACACATCTTACAAATAGTCCATTTAAGTCAATAATTTCATATTTATAGTCGATAATTTCATCATTTAACAAACCTTAAAAATGGCAGAGTCAAATAATTCCAAACTAATAACTGAAGAATGCGTATTTCTCATAAAAAAACATTTTATAAAACGGACAACGAAAGTGAAATATGTAGACGATTCCAAGAAAAATTTGGTAGGGCGGTTAAAAGAGACACAATAGCGAATCTAATTTACCGCTTTGAAATAACTGTTTCCTGTGAAGATCTTCCTAGATGTGGTAGACCTAAATCTGTTTGCAACTCTGAAAAAAGACAAATTATTACATATAATTTTACAAATAGTCCTCGAAGATCCACCAGACGAGCATCACAAGAGCTTAGCATTTCTCAAACTTCCATTGTCAGTCTGCTGCACGATGTTCATTTAAAACCTTACCATCCACATTTACTCCACTCCTTGAATGAAGATGATTATGACCGTCGAGTTGAATTCTCTCAGATTTTTCAACAACTTTGCCATGAGGACGCTACATTTCCAGAGAAGATTATTTGGAGTGATGAGGCAACCTTCAAGCTTAACGGACAGGTCAATCGTCACAATTCTGTTTACTGGGTCCATGAAAATCCGCACGAAATCCTACAAAAAGAAGTCAACGCAGTTGGTGTCGCAGTTTGGATTGGAATCACTGCTTCCGATCTGGTAGGGCCGTTTTTCTTTGAAGGTTCTGTGACAGGTGATAGTTACGTGTCAATGCTTAACAATAATTTTATACCAGTGTGAAGAACTGGCCGCTTGGGGAGATGTGGTTTCAACAAGATGGTGCATCTCCCCATTACAGCATTGTAGCGCGAAACTGGCTCAAGGACAACTTTCCAAACAGATGGATTGGTCGCCGCGGTTCGATCGAGTATCCTACTCGCTCCCTAGATCTTACTCCTCCTGATTTCTTTATATGGGGTCTGTTATAGAATTTAGTGTATGCCAAAAAGCCGGAAACAATAGATCAACTTGTGGCAATGATAATGAATTCTTGTACAGAAATTAGTGATGATTTATGCCGAAGTGTTTGCTATTCTGTCGTTCGAAGGACTGCAAAATGCATTGAAGAAGGCGGCCAACATTTTCAGCATTTACTCCATTAGATTGTGTAATTTTAATGTAATAATAAATTAAATTTTTAAAACCTGTCGTTTTGACTGCCCGGTGACTTCTGACTCACCCTGTATATATATATATATATATATATATATATATATATATATATATATATATATA
>MQRK01248189.1:17327-34509 GCA_001938485.1 Girardia tigrina
TTTTTTTAGAAGGCCTCAAAGGAGCCTCGGAGGGCCACAAGGATCCCAAAACGGAGCCAGGGAACCCCCCCCGAACGACCCTTCGTCCCAAGAAGCCCGGGATCAATTTAAACTTAACCGAGGACAGTCGAGTTAGACTGTCCTCAAAACTTTCTTCAATGATCTCGGGCGTACAGGACGGGGGTTGTGAAGGAGGGTTTCCTTCAAATCGTGGTCGTAACACATTATTAATATTACGACTCTGTGCACACTTTTGCATAATCGAACACAACATACAGAGCTTAAATATAAAGTTGAACTTGTTAAAATTCCGGCACAATTATTATTGTGTTCTTATCAATACCATTAATTATTTGCAGTTTTGCTGAAGTTTTTATCGAGAGGTATGGATTGCGTCGTTTTTTTTGTATTATTTAATTTTTTTTAATTGGATATTGTTAATTTCAGCTTATTCTATTAATTGATTTCATATTAACGCGTGTAGGAACATTTGATTGCTCTAACATATTTTATTAAATCTATATGTCTCATTTGATTCTTTACGTAATCTTTATATAAATTAATCGAAGTCCTTGGTATCGTACCATTTAAACCTTTGAGTATCGACTGTGTCTATTAATTAGAGTTTAGCTTCAGGTTATTTTCGAAGAGGGTTTGATGAGTAGGAAGCTGGAAGTGACTGTCGATCAAACGAAGGTCGTAATAATGAGGGATGAGAAGCGTGTAAGTGAAAGTAGTGTACCGATCGTGACGAGGACCGTAGCGTGAAAGTTAGGGCGCTACGTGTAAATAGTGTATATAGGTGGTCACAGAGAGTCATTCTAATCTTTATATGAAATAACGAGTATGAGTAACATAAAGTATGTAATTATCGTTTTGTAATCATTATTTTAGGCAGTAATACGTAAATTTCTATAACTATTTGCCTAATATTTAACTGTACTGTAAAACATTGTTATCCTTCAGATTTCATTTATAAATCGTGTTAACATTTATATAATTTTGCTATTTAAAGATGAGTATTTGTTTAATAAATTATACTTATTTAATTAATCTTCAATTTCCGATTCTATTGAAAACCGATGTTTATTGAATTATTATATTAATTATTTAATTATGTTACCAGTAATTTCAACGAATTTATTTAACAGGAATATAATATTTTAAATCTTCAAATTCCATGGTGCAAAAAGTCAATAAAGCAAAAGTCGATAAGAGAAATATCATTTATATCTCGTTGAAATTTCATTCGTTTCTCATTTATGTGAGAGTAATTGTGATATGTAAAGCTCATAAAAAATGTTTAGTGTGGTAACAAGCGCTCGATACCGAAAAATGATACGAAATATTTTTGCAATTCGATTTAGTAATTGATGACAGATAATTAAGTGAGACCAGTCTAACAATCCATGAATTAATTCATTTGACTAGATCTTTCGCTAAAATCCATTAGATATTTCATATTATTATTTAAGGGTTAATTTAAATTATTTCAATTGAACTTATTACAATCTAACCACGGTGCGGATGGTACCATTAAATGATGTTATGAAATGCTGCAAAGGATATCATATTATAATCTGGAGTAAAATAATTATTCATTGGTAGTAACAAAAGGGTAATAATACAATTTTTATAATATTCTGAAGGTTTCTTTTGACTAGTTGAAATTGTTTATTCACAATATTATGGGGCAGGGGTCGGCAACAAATATGGTTATTTCTGTCATATTAATATTAAATGGACTATTTTAAATAATCAATTTTTTGTGCATGTAAGATAAAGTTTTAATTTTATTTACCAAAAAAATATTTAATTTAATTATCCAATTAAAAATGTAACTTATTTTTTCGAATTTATTTGTTTTTTTTCAAAATAAAACCAAAATACTATTTTAATAATAAAAAAAATGTTTAGTCAAAAAGCCCATAAATCTTTAATAAATTAAAAACAAGTAAATATAATTAAACAAATAAATAATTTTAAGGCATGACTTTATTGATTTTTAGATAATAAATTTTTTAAAAATAGAAAATAGACAAAGTCCAAATGTATATGAAAGTAAAGATAATTCAGTAAGAAGGCGTAGAAAGAAGTCAGGTTAAAATTCCCCCTGTCGTAATTATATAATTGAAATTATATATTGAATAATCAATAGGATTGCATAGCAATATCAGAAAATAATAAAGTTTTATGAATCAAACTTTTATCGCGTCCAAGCAAAATGAAATTAAATATTCACAATAATAGTAAAGTATTAGTATACACATGTTCGGTATTACAAATAACAAAAAAATATATAATAAATAAATATACTAAACATAAGCAACACTATATTATATAAAGCAACATAAAGAAAATTAATAATCATAATTAATAATGAAATTAAAACATAAAATACAATCATCTAATTAAAATAAAAATAAATTACTAATACAAAATAAAATTGTATAAATATACGATCCTCCGAATGAAGCAAGACTTTACGACGAATAGTCGCCCAAGAACAAGGGGGAGATGGGTCAGCTGAATACACAGTAAGGATTCTTCATTGTAGTTTCATTCAATCGAGAGAAAATTAAATAATGAACCAAAGTGCAGCTAAATACATTGGACGGTCGAACCTAACTCCTTAATCAGAATCTGATAAGTAACATATACTGTGATATGAGAATAGTAAGTTTGATAATGACAATCATGAGTCATGGTAATAATGTGATGATAACAATGTGAAATAAAGGGATAGATGGATACATAAAACCAAATACATAAAATTTCCCGTCAAAAAATCAAAACAAAATCCATTTAAAAACTAAAGTCGATTTATCACCGCTGATAGCGTATATAACATGAGGACTAAAATATTAAACCAACGTAATACAAAAAAAATTCTCGAAGGACGGCGAAGAACCTTCTGGAGATGGCGCAGGTCGACCATAGAATGCATAGGGGCACATGGTTCGATCGTCGCTTACTTCCTTGAGGCTCTCTTCGTTCGATGTAATTAACGTTAAAATCTTCCAAATGTTCATGGAGAATAATATCAACTCCTCGGAAGCTGAGACCACCGGTCGGGTAATACTCGCTACCGGTTCGAACCAGAAGGCGCTCCGATGTACACACAACTTGTTGATGTGCGTGGAGGAGACGCGTCTGTTCCCATAAGCAATAAGAAAACAGAGAGCAATCACCAAGGGGAGTTCGAAGGGTGAAAGAGTTGCCGTTGAACTAAAAAAACGGATGAGGGCTCAGAGTCCACGAAGATGTTGTCAAGAGAAGGGAACACGACAAGTAGCAGTCAGGCATATTATAGAACAATACAGATGTTTGCAGAAAAATCTACAATCAAGACACACACACCATACACGCTATATGCATAAACCCGATTTACCCGCACAATCTACAGAAAGTCTGCTATAAATACAGCAGCAGAATTCAGTCGGACGCGACACAAATATAAAAATCACACGACGAAACTCATTACAACAATTACGACATTCAATCAGCCGAATCATTCGTATAACTGAGGAGAATACAAAGTATGGACTACCTTTTTACCGGCCACATAATTTTAATATATTTTTTCAATTAAAATTTAATGGCGCTCGCTTAATAATATTAGTAATGTATTGCTTGTATTTACAAAATTCAAAATTGAATTTACATTTTTCGTAAAGTTTCATTTTCGCTAACTATAAGAGATGCTCGATCAAATGTAAACATTTTAATTTGATTTTTATTGATTGACCTTTTCTTTAAGCAGTTTATTCAATAAAGTTTAGATATGCGAACGTCTGATATTTTAGAATGACTATGAATTTATGTGAAAAGTTGAGTTTGGATTATTTATCATTTTGACAATACATACTTTGTAATGTATCTATGTGAATATAATTTCATAAAATAAATTCTCTTGATTATTCATCTGATTATTATTATTTCTAATATATTGAATTAATACGCTGATCAATAAAATGACTTAGATAAAAATATTATTGATGACAAGAAGTTGGAAAGCATACGGGTATGTAATAACTATCAAACAACAAGACAAAGTGATCCAAATCTTCTCTCAAACGTCTTTCAAAAACTGAAAATGTCATAAATAAACGGAGAGATAAGTCCATTGAGGTTTTTATGCAATGACCTGAATATAACTGTCTTAGATCTGTCAAGCTAATTGTAACAGTTAAATACGTTAATTTTTTAATGATATTGACTTGAATATGTTTTGCTTACATCGTTGGTAGTTTTCTTTCAATTTTTATTAAATAAAAAATTTTAGAGAATATAAAATTGACAGATTTTTTTTAATTGACAAAATTAACCGAAATTAATTTTAAATCAAAATTAACTTTAAAGCAAAATATATTTCAAACCGCATTTATATATGTATCACAAATTTTACAAACATTCACATTTATATACTCATAGACACAGCACCCAACATTTACATTCTTACACATACAGGCACATTATTAAAATCCCAAACATACATATTGAGTATTGACACACTGAGATTATTCCGATTCACGATTAAATGAATTCCTTTTTTATTTACTTTTCATTTTTATAATTTTATTCAATTTGAAGTGGCGACCATCCGATTGAGCTGTGACGGTTGACACCAATTTTTCGTGCGGAGAGTCTCTGGCGGCGGGTCGCTTGAGATCGATACTCCGGCAGGTTAATGCCAGATCTCCGTTGTGTATTGCCGGATGCGAAGTAGTCGATACCGCTCGGAACGGTGGGTGGTACGCTCGAACCCCGCAAACGACATTGACTCGCCCTGTTTGCTGGATAAAGTTATATCTATAGTACAGCACAGGTTGAGATGTGGTATACTGCACATTGTTAACGATGCAGTCATGTGTGACAATCAAAAGAAGAGAAAACGTGCAAATAACAAATAACAGTAAATTTATTTTTAGTGTTTACCCCATTAAATTTCGATTTTTTCAGTTCGACATTTATTTTTCACGGCGCAAAAAATTGATAAATTAACTGTTAGCCTTTTTCATTTTAATATAAACCTTCTTAAATTCATTTTAAAATAAAAAATAAAGTTTTGATAAAAATAAAATGATAAATAAATATTTATATATCATTTGGTAGTAAAAATTTAAATAATGAAATATTTCACTGATTATTTTCTGTTGAAAGGGTTTTAAAAGGTAAGAATATCTTTCATTAAATTTTTATAAATCATTTAATTAAAAAAAACAAAAAATAATTGACACAAAATTATATAATCTATGAAAATATCAAAATTCCCATTTTTAAATTGAAGGAAAATTTTAATTTATATATGCTGTGAATAAAAAAGGGTAATTACATATTTGTTTAAAAACATCAAATGTAAATGATCTAAGGTCAACCTTTTAAAAACCTTTTAAATAATTAACAAAAAAATTCTTTACAAAATGAAATTATCAATCGAAAATCACCGATGGATCACTTTTATCATTCCATTATTAGTTTTATTTTTTTTGTATACTTATTCCATAATTTTCAATCTAACTGTTTCCATATTGATTTATTGTGCATTTGGCGGTTGGAGGTTCATTAGAATATTGATTTTGACTGGTCCAAGAGACTTACAGTAAATTAATTGATATTGATTCACAAAATCCGTTTGTCAAGCAAATTATCCACATTTTAATTTAATTTTGAAATAAATTATTATTATTTCTTGTGAAAAAAATCAGCAAAAATAAATGAAATATAATTTTTTTAAAAAAACTGCTATTTTTTTGCCATTGATTTTTCGGTTAAAATCGCAGAGGCCATAAGGATCGACTGAAATTTTCTGAATTTTACTGGTTTTTGACCAATTATTATGCCAATAAAATTTATCCGCGCAATTTCATTGGCATAATAATCGATTCCTACATTTTTTGTGTTTATTCCTATAAAACATCTTGGTTTTAAAGATTTCACGATTATTAAAGAGAGAAGTTTGCTTTTGCCACTAGCGTTACACCAAAAGGAAATCGTTACTCGCTCTTTATCCTTTTTTCTTCCGAGCACTTTTTTAGATGCTAGTGTTTTATCTGGTTGCATCCAAAAAAAGACAAATCCGTCTCATCCATGTTATTAACATCATCAGGACGATATTTCTCAACTTTTTCTTTCATTTTGGGAAGACTAAGATTGATGATGTTTTGATCAACAGACCCCGTCTCTCTACACAATTTGTTAAGCGGTATTAGCCATATTGGGTTTTTGAATAATACATCTTTTAAAGATGGCTACGAAAATTAGATGCTTCGGTGGGGAAAGAAAACCGAAAATTTATTTGTTTTTAGACAATGACATTTTGTTAACACGGTGGTTTTGATGAATATTGAATTAATCTTTTTGTCCCCAAATAATACTTCAAAAATTCAAACTCTAGATGCGGGTATTATATCAGCATTCGAAAAAAACATTTTTTATAAAATGGTTCTATAAAAACTACAAGCTTTACAAAAATGTTACAAAAAAAGTGAATTAGCACCTTTTGTGTGATTGAAGAATTTTAGACCGATACTAAACCAATTAAATACGAGAAGAACAAAAAGTGTGAACTTGTAGAGTGTTTGCTGAACAAGGATTCACTCTTGTGACATTTATATTGGTAAACTAAATTTGCTTTCATACTCGATTGTGTTTTAGATTTATTTGAAAAATAATTAGAAATTTTATTGGTTAGAAACAATATTTTAATTGTAACACATACTGGGGCCTGTTATTCTAAAATTCGTTAAAAATCCTTCGCACCACCGGAGTAAGGAATTTTTAAATAAAATTTTTTTGAATTAATCTCTTTCGTCAGATGCATTCATATTATTATTGATTTTGTCTTTTGATTTTAAGTAAATTCACTCTACAGTATTTTTAATGATATTATTTAAATATTATTTATTATAACCATTATTGCTAATTCTATTATGGAAAGTATCAATTTTCTTATCAAAAATTTCAAAAGAGAACTTAAACTTCAAACTCTATGCACTAGACCTTTAATCATATTACAAAATATTTTGGGTCACAGAAACTATTTGGATTGCTGCAAAGAACAGCGTCTAAATTTATAATCTTTTCTTCAAATTCAAAACTATCCTTACATTCAAACGGATTGTTTATTAAAGATTTTAATAAGCTAACAACAGTTTTAGCAACATTATATTGTTCACTTCCAATCATTGATCTTTTCCTTTTTAGAAGTTAATTCGGAAAGTGAAACTATTGTCTCATCAGATATGGTAAATCTTTTCACTTATATCACATTACAGGAGATGATTCAGTTATATGTTGATGTTTAAGATGAGTTGGTTGAAGATAAATCTAAATCAATAAGTACTAAAGCTTTGAAAGCCTTGCTTGCATTTAATACAAAGAATATTCCCTTCTTGTTTAATGATGATTAGTAAATGCAAATCGACGGAGTTGCAATCGGTTATCCATTGGCTCTGTTAATGGCTTCAATTTTATGATAACATTTGGAGAAAAATTAAAAAAATTTCCGGGTGAATTACCAATCATCTATATCAGATAAGTAGACGATACTTTTCTGATATTTAAAAAGAAGGAAGATGTGAATAGCTTTCTAAATTTTATAAATAATTTACATCCAAACATTAAATTTGATTTATCTTCAACCAACTCATCCCAAGAACTTTTGGACGGCCTTAGCCATATGACAGGGTGTACCGTCTTGATAAAAACACAATTACACCGAGAAAAGTCCTTCTTAAACCATGGTAATACATTTTTGCTCATAGCTTGTTGGTAACCTGTAGCGTTCAGTCTGTAACCAGCAGGGAAGAACACTAGGGGGGGGTAATTTTCTATTCGCAGTCACCACATCCAGTAGGAATGTGCTGACAGGATGCTTTGTTCTAATAATCGTTCGTACTTCATTGATGTCATTATCCAATAAGCGAATGACACGGTTAAGGCGATGGTTCCATGATAGATCCCGTGGGAAAGTGCTTTCGTCTCCAATGACATTAACAATTGCAGCTGAACAGGACTTCATGTCGTTCAAAAGGGCTTGACACCGTTTAAAGCTATTCTGTTTCATCGTATTGGTTAGCAAAGGTTTCTCGATCATCATGAAACTCTTGCCTTCAAGTTTTTTGGACTGCACGACTGATCTGTAACTTATGAACACCAAACTTTAAAGCGTGGTGTTCTGAGGTGGGATAGGTGTATTTTTTATTTTTGATCACTCCTAGGCCTGTCTTGCAGACTCTCGTTTGCGGACTCGATTTACTTTTCTCACAGAGAATCCCAGTTTCTGGTCAATTTCGTCGTTAAGGTAGCCTGCACTAAGCAAATTGGTTGTTTCAACACGTTTTGCTGCCATGGGTTTACAAACAGATTTTTAAATATCAAAGCTTAGTTTATAAAGAATATCAATACTCATAATCTCTAAATCAAATATAAATAAATTGCTACATATCAGCTTAAGTTCCTTAAATCTAGTGTAAAAGTTCATTGACAAGACTTTCACAACACCCGGTATATATACATATATGACTTAATTTAAAAAGCATCTAGAACTGAAGAAGCTGACCAATTTCTTCTCACTCTTTTGGAATAATTTTACAGGCTCTTTAAAATTATGGGTTTTACATTAAAGTTATTGAAAATTTGTTACTTTTTCCATGTGTATTATGTTACACTATTTCTGATGTTCAATACGCAATATTTTTCAAGTTTTGCACATCATTCTCAATTTTGTTGATAGTAGTAATATAATAGGAACAAAGGAAATTTGGTGTCATATCTAAATACAAATGCCTGAAAACTCAATGAAAGGATCATGCTTAATACAGGACAGTTGTCAACCCTCGATACTATCTTCCAACAAAAAAAGAAGGATGTACCTTAATATTATCACTTTACGAGGAGTAAGTTAATTTTCATTTTGCTGATAAAGTGATATTTTAATAATTTAAATTAAAATATTGGGTTGCAAATTTTACTAAAAACTTTAATTTAAATTTTAATTTTTTTTAAAAATTTAAAAGAAAAAAGCTTAACATTACAACAAAATAAGATTTCACAATAATGATTTTTAAAATAAATAATTGAAATTTATTTAGATAAATATTTATATTTTGCCAGATCTGTAAATTTATTAAAATTGAGAATGAATGCATTTTTCAAAATTATTTAAAAACTGGGTAGTTGCTTAGACAAACGGAACTTATTTATCATTTGAATAGACTAATTTATTACGTTTTAAAGTGGTCTTTATGTCCTATTGAGTATCAAATATATAATTTGGCGTATGATTCGTAATCGGCTTACGATACCGGATATTTTTGAAAAAAATGTTCAACAAAAATCCTCAAAAATTGCTTTTTTATATGAAAATGAAAAATGGACTTTTAATGATATTGATAGTTACGCCAACAAGATTGCAAATCATTTACTGAAACGAGATGTTAAATCGGGTGATATAATCGCATTGTTTATGGAGTCTCGACCGACCTATGTCGCAATTTGGATGGGAATAAGCAAAGTTATTATTCTTTATTTATATTTACTAATAAATTTCATAGTCATTCTGGAGGGGTAGGGTGAATGAAATACCTTGAGAAGAATGATTAAAAATAAATTTTGTCATTTCTTAAAAGAACCCATGAAAAACGGTCCCTTAAATGTTAATTACACTTCTATGAGAATTAATAAACGACATAGTAAACCTCAGATATAATAAAATATTGCATCAGCTTTATAAATCTGAGGTTATTTCATATTCTCTAACTTTTGTTACCTTTGGAAACTTTGTACAGAGTTTTTGTGTGCAAAAATCTAAAAATTTATTAAGAAAAACCAAATTAACACATTATATAGGGTAATTTTGCACAATCTATCCACAATTTTCATCAGCAATATGAAAAAAAATAATTGGCGATAGTAATGGCAAAATTAAAATTACACAAATAGATCCCAATATAAAGGTTACATTGGATAAATTATGTCCGCAAACATGAGTTAAGAAATGTTTAAAGGAAGAAAACATTGAAGAGCACGAACAAATAATCAAAATATAATATTCTGATGGGTTTAAAGCATATAAGAAGAGTATTTGCAAGAATATAGGCAATGTCAAATTGATTTCAACTTTCAATATTTCTTGATAACTTTTAATAAATAGAGTACTATCGTTCTAATTTTGTTTATAGTTCTGTTGATTGTTTTTATTTACTGATTTATTTATTAATTTCCCAATTTTATTTATTAGAACCCAATCAATAGAAATGATTTTCTATTTTTGTTTAATTTACTTGTCATATTGTAAACGCGTTATTTGATTCTTTTATTTGAACAAACGATATATAATTTTATAACAGTTCATTTGATAATAACGGGTGCGCAGGCAAAATCTGGACGAATTTTAAACCACCATTGTGAAAAGACGAAATAAAATTTCCAGAAGCTGTTTATATTTTATTGAAGGGCAAGATGTAAGGAACAAAAAGTGTTTACAGAATAATTGAAAGGGGTCCATCCCTATACACAGCACGAAGGCGTTTCTTAATCCCTTTGAAGTCCTTCCGCAACGTGGACTTATCTATTGTTTTCAATATTTTCCTAATCCGTTGCTGTAGTTTTGGGATTGTTTGAGCCTCCCAGCCTCCCTCATACACTTTCGCCTTTAGAGCGCCCCAAAAGTTCTTAATGGGGCGGCAGTGTGGGACGTTGGGAGGATTACACTCCTTGTCAACAAAAGGGATGTTGAGATGATGGAGAAGTTTGAGAGTGCTGTTTGCATAATGTGCAGAAGAAAATTTCGTCATCTCGATGATATTTCTTGATAAACTTCATCAGACCTTGTCTGAGGCACTGCTCTTGATAGAAATCGGCATGTACATTGTTTGGCCGCTGCAAAAATATAGGAGCACTGATGTGGTCTGCGGAGACACAAAGCCAAACCATCAGCTGAACAGGGAACTTTCTTTCTGTTCTATATTTGACGTGTTCATAAGCAGATTGAGGACTCGAAGTAAAGTGGTGATCATTTCCTGGTAGATAATCACATTTCAACTTGAAGTAGCTCTCATCGTTAATGATGATTTTTTATCACTCAAACTTCGGAGTAATTTCCCTGCTCTCAGCTTCCCTCGCTTTACTTGCTCCTCTGTATACTGAGGAGCCTTCTTTCTCATTTTAGACCGCCTTCCTTGACAATATTCCTCATCGTTGTGGCACAGACACCATACTTGCTGGCTTCACGTCTGAGAGATACACCACGCTTTGTTTGAATCCATCTCCGAATACTTGCGCGCTGTTGATTTGTTAACTTTTTATTGTGGCCTCCACTTCCTGGCTTCCTGTGCACATTTGAACTCTTGAAGAGGTTTGAGAGAAGCGTATGGATGGTAGACCGTGCACAACCTTCATTCACAAAGTGGTTTACAGTGAAGGCTTTTCCTTTTAAAAAGTTCAGCTACCAAAAGTTGCGAACTCTCTCACGGAGCTGTTGCTCTGTCATGTCTTTTCTGAGAAAATGAATGCCGAGAGGATGACGAAATATTATGCAAGAAACCCCCTACCCAATGTGATTCATGCTGCAATTTGATTGGATGTTCCATTTATTTTTAATTTACTGATAGTATGCATTTTTCATATGTTCAGATTTTGCCTGCGCACCCGTTATAAACTAATGTTAAATAATAAATATAATTACTATGGTGATTCAAAGGTTTTTTCGTTTTCCCACTCATATTTTCACGATAACAAAGTATGTAAATAGAACACATTTATTCTTCGGCCTTTATTTTCGATGGTCTTCAACCATCTTTCAGCCAGTTGCTCAATTCCACTGGGATACCACTCTGTCGTTTTGGAAGTAAAGAAATCGCGGCACTTTTGATTAACCTCTTCTACTGAATCAAACTGTCACCCTTTGAGAAAATACGCCATTGACCGAAAGAGTTGGTAGTAGGTAGGGAGTAGCAAAACTTCGATCCCCTGCAGCTCTTGCACTTTACTACGAGTCAAGCGTGCAGTGTGTGCGGATGCGTTGTCTTGTAGAATAATTCGGTTGCGATTGATCAATTCCGAGTAACGCTCGGAGAGAATGGCGTAAACTCTGTCCGGCTGCTGATAAGAATAAACAAACCAATGCTTAATGAATAAACCAACACTACACAAGGAGATTCGTCATGTAATACCATAATAAATAATATAAAAATCAATAATGCCAAAATAGAATATTCATATGAAATAACTGTCACAATGTAAGGCATAGAAAAACGAAAAAGTTTTTGAATCACTCTGGCAATATCAAGATACACTTATTATTATTATTATTAGTAATAATACATTTGATTTTTCACTTCTTTTCATCTGTTTAAGATTGATGATTTTCTTGAAACCAAAATATTTTTATTGACATAATTAGATATTAGCTAATATAAAGAAACACTTGATCTTGTAAATTAAATGATCCTTTAAATTTCACAAGTAAATTAATTAATCCTTTAAAGCAACGGTTCTCAACCTGTGGTCCGCGAGCAAAGCCTGAAATGTATTTATTTTTACAGTTGAAACATGAATAAAATGTAAAACTATCACTATTTAAAATTATTACTTTCATTTCAATCGGCAAATGGTGACAGCGGATTCCGTAGCGAAAAAAATGTATGTACAATTTATATTTTATTTCAGTCTATACTAGTGCAGTACTGCTGTAAATGTGTAAAATTATGTACGAAAGTATAGAGTTATACTATTACAGAGTCTCTATATAGATTTCCATTACGTCAGTGGTACAATTTTTAGTAGTGGTCCGTGGCTGAAACACAAATTTCAGAAGTGGTCCTTGTATCCCTAAAGGTTGAGAACCGCTGCTTTAAAGGATATAAGTAATTAAATTAATCATATCTTTCAAATTTAAAATGTTCTAATAAAACTCAAAAAATACGAAAAAGGAATACTAAGTTTAATTTAAAAAATATTTACTATATTGTTTTTCTAAAAAGAATTATGACATCGAATGATCTCGATTGCATTTGATTCTCCCTTAATCAACATTAATTTACTTGCTTCCTCAAACTTGATTCCCACTAATTTAATATATTTTTCAATCTCTCGAATTTCATCCGTTTTCTTCTTTTTGATTTCAAGATCTTTCAGAGGATCTAATTACTACATATCTTCGACATATTTCTTTTCGTACTGGATTCTGACTTCTTTTCTTTTTTCTTCAGTCTCGGCTTCGAAGAAATTTTTCTTCAGTCTTGCGAGTAGAACCTTTTCAATTTTTTTATTTTCAAGCCCACTGTCCAGTTTTGTTCATCTTGACTCAGGGTTTCCATTCCGTCCTTGAGACTGAGCGATAAGAATACTGTAAAATCTTTAGTGATATTTTGCTCAAAATCTTTTTATTTGCCAATCATTTTCCAGCGAAACTCAATCTGTGGTACAGCTCAGAGATTCCATCCTTGTCCCGTATCTTGGCCTTCACGCCCTCCGTTGTCTCATTCGTTTATACTTGTAGATTGATATTCTGCCCGAACAGTGTCCTGACGAATACCTGCACGACTGTCTTTCATTATTGACTGACTCAAAAGAACATCTTCATTTCTTATCTCCTTTAAAACAAATTGACAACGGATATTCAACTTAGTTTGGTCAATATAGGGATTGTTTCAATTCTCTCGGTTATCTCTACCCCTCACTACCCTGCGCTTCTTAACTTTTTTCCCTCTTCTTCCAGTTACATTATTTATGCAAACATCTCGGAAATGATACTTTACTAACTTCTAAAAATCACTAAACACTCGGTCCTCCACTTGGAACACTATCGATTCCAATGAATTTTCTACACTGCCCTTTTCCATCGTGACCAAAGTAGACAGATGAATCAAAAACTGAAGCGCATCTTGTTGTGGTAATCCAATGACCGAATGGAATAAATGTAAAGTTATTCCGTGTGCCTCTTCTATCAACCCTCCGTCCCTGTCTTGTGTTGCTTTCACTTTAAATAACTATCGATTAGTTGATAAAAACCGTCCGAGTTTCGCCATTTGTAATCGGAATTCTATCATATCATTTATTACTGCAGAATCAGTCGCAATAATGACTTAATATATCTCAGCGTTATAACGCGAGAAATGCCCTTTTAAAAGTGACACGAACTTACTGTGTGTTTGTGTATTATTTTAGTTCATTTTTTCTATTCCTTGTATCTTCTCTTCTAGATTTTTCGCGTTCTCTAAATCTGTTTTGATTTTCATAACATTGTGTTCTTACATGCCCTTTCTTATTACAATGGTTGCATTTAACATTTTGGCATTCCCGTCTCACATGTCCTTCTTCATGGCAGGCCCAACATATGATCCTTCTCACATTAAAATTTCTTCTTGGTTCTTCGATCTTTCTCTCTTCGTATCTTGGTCTCGGTCTTCTTGTTCTATATTCTACTTTCTTGCATTCTTTATTTTCCTTTGTCGTGTACGCGTCCACTCTTATATTCCTGTCTTAAGCTGAAATTCGTAAATTTTCTCCTGGATATTTTTTTTTATATCTTCTGCTTTTGTGGCATTTCTCAGAGTCATTTCTCTTCTTACTTCTCTATCTTCGATGGCGTTGGCGTATACTAGATCTGAAAGTTCCTTTTTCCCTAGTTTTTTCTCAACTAGTTTTTCCACTAGTTCATCAATCTTTTTAAATACTTCTGATGAATTTTTATCCCCGATTCTAATCTCTACAAGCTCCTTCATTATCTCTAAAATATTTTTATCTTTTGAGAATGGACTTCTCATTCTCGTTTCCCAGCTTCTTCCTTGTGTCTTCTCATATTTGTTTATCGCTTCTGGGGTCATGAATGCTGTAACTAATATTGCTTTTCTTTCTTCCTTAAATCCCAAAATCTTTGAATATCTCTCAAAGCTTATTAGGAATTCCTCTAATTTTACTTCTGACCCATCGAATGTCTCCGGTCCCTTGATAACTGGTGTCACGTGGTCGTGTGTCGCCATATTGAGAACATTTAAATATGTCTCGTTTGAATGTTTATTACAATCACATTTGGAGTCATTATGACTCTCAGAAAGTCTTTCATTGTTTGTCATCCTATTAATTGGTTTTCTTATTTCTGTTTTTAATCATGATTATTCGAACAATTTTTTTCTAAATTATTTTTTAAAATATTTAACCTCTAAAAATATTAATTAAAAAATAATAAGTTTTACCATTTCTCAATAAATCTTAAAATAATAAAAATGTCATCAAATTATTAAAAATGCATTTAATTTAAATTTTGCTAAAAATTATTAAACTTAATTTTTATTGTGAAATTACAAATATGAACTTATCAAATGATTAACCAAAGTCATCCATTAAAAAATATATTTCAAGACAATATATTTCGATGGATCTACCGTCATCTTCAGGTCACTAATTAATAATCAATTCACCTGTATATAAATATCTATTTCTTTTCTTCTCAATGAACTGAATATTTTCATATATCTTCTGAAAGGCTTGAGCGCACTAAGGTAATGATTATTGATAAAACGAAGTCCGGATGAAAATCTTCTTTTAATAACCAAAGTCATCCATTAAAAAATATATTGTCTTGAAATATATTTTTAAATGGATGACTTTGGTTATTAAAAGAAGATTTTCATCCGGACTTCGTTTTATCAATTATCAAATGATTATTTTAATTATGTTCAAATAGTCAATCACTTTAAATTTAAATAAAAAATACCAATTTCCATCTGGGTGGGAGAATCACCATTCTAAATTCAACATACTTAAATCAACATACAACATGAATACATTTACACATTCAAACATTTTATAATATTCCTCACACTATCATTTTGAGGTCTCTATAGTTATCTTTTGGAATCTTTGTCGTAATTTAATAAAATAATATTGCATAAGGGTTCATGTTAATTAAAGTAGTTTATTTTACTTTTGCTCTTTTTGGTAGCATTGTATCTTTATTATGTTACATTTACTAGAAAAATCAAAGTTTTGTATTGAATTATAATAATTTAGATCGGTGCTGTTCCGGCTTTGATAAACTTTAATTTACGGAATGAAAGCCTGATTCATTGCATTAATGATGTAAAATGCAGAGGCATAATATGTGGTAGTGAGCTTCAAACTGCTCTTCAGGATATACATGAACATATCGCTGATTTCACAGCATTCACTATTATTCTTGATGGATTAAAGATTGACAAAGGAATCATGAATGGTTTATGGAATAACGTTGAAATAAAATCTGATCGTATTATCAATAACGAATCTGATAAAGCTCCTCTAAATACAAGACAAAGCACTCGAAAAGTTAATGATCCACTTATGTTTATCTACACCAGTGGTACGACGGGCTTACCTAAGGTTAATTTATAACACTAAATGTTTTTGTTATGTTATTTCTATATTATTTTATAATTATCATTATTCTTAAATGATTATTGTTCTTTTTAATATTTTATATGTTTAATAAATTCATATTATATCTAAATGGGGAGAATGTTTCGTCAAATTATATACGTTACTTTTCATTTATTAATTAAAAATTCAATTAAATTTAAAATTAAAACTCCTAAATAAAAGGTAAACTAAAATTCATCAATTTTTCGATTTTACTCGAAGGATGAGGATAATACTCTAAAACATCACATCTCATAACAAAAGTGCTCTCATAAGGAATCTGATCGTATTGTTTAAATCTAATTTAAATATTTAAATCTAATTAAAATCTCATATTTATACTTTTCATATTTAATATTAATTCATTTATTGGAGTATATTAAAATAATAATTTTATCTATATAACTAGTGAATCAAGAAATTAAATTTTTATATCCATTCTTTATGCAGACAAAACTCTATTTTGCCAACAAAGTTTTTAGAATTTAAAAATTTAAGATTTAAAAAATTTTAATTAAAAAACAATAAAAATCAATATAAACTACTTATAATTTATAAATAGATATCTTGCAATTAATATTTTTCGGGAACTCCGAATTTTCCGTTTTTTTCCAATTTTGGGATCTTAAAAAGTTTTTTTCGACCAAATTTTTACATAATCATTTATTGTCATCGAAAATGAGTAAGTGTGCAAAGTTTAAAGAAAATCGATTGAGTAAAAAGCCTTCAAAAATATGTTTCTAAATTCCATGGATATATATATATATATATATATATATAT